>DWJK01002565.1:0-14424 GCA_018248815.1 Croniades pieria auraria
AAATAACACCGTAATTCTTATTTATTTTAAGTAAATAACACCGTAATTCTTATTTATTTTAAGTAAATAACACCGTAATTCTTATTTATTTTAAGTAAATAACACCGTACCACAAGTAATATGACTAAAGAACTATTATTATAGTTAGAATATTCATAAAACTACTATCAAGTGCCGTAATTATATTGATTATTTTTTTCTGTATACATGCTCTTTGTACGAGAAATATTAGGAACTGTTTTCCTCTTCAGTGTATACGCATGTTGCAAAAATATTTGCTTTCAATTACATTATCATCTAAAAGAAATGCTTGTAGCTCTGAAATAGAACTCCCCTAATATGGATAACTGAAACAAGTTAGATAGTTTGAATTTGAATCAGCCCTTTAGCTTTTACTTGCTGAGTAAGACCGTACATTAAGACTCGAAGGACATGCAGCTAAATTGTATTACGAGGGTGTTATCCAATTTTATAAATATTTTTAACCTAGACACTTATGTTATAGTTTTAGTATAGTAGTAGTGTAGTATATTATAATTCTATAGAAAAAAAAATTTGTTAGATGTTTTTTCTTCCAATTCCTTATACCGCTAATTACGGTAGTCACCATCCGATAGTAAGTAATGACCGTCAACTACGGACGTTTACTGAACCAAGGGACTGACCTACGTATAGTTCACTTATGAAAATGTTGTCAGTTTAGCTTCTCTGACCATTTAACGCATTCAACAGAAGCGTCATCGCAAATATATTTTAAATGACTTCGTGAATAGAAAAAGATGAAATTTGAAGAACATTTAGCCAATTTTTATATAAAAAGAAAGAGATAATAAAACTTAAAGTTGAAATATAGCTATAATATAGCCACAAATACTGAAGTAAAATGTCGTATCATTCATACATGCACCGGTAATTGTAAAAATCTAGACATTTGCTTTATAGAATTGAAAGTAAAAATTACATAAGTTGTCAAGGTCATCCGAAAAGTAGCGCAATGTAAGCCGCGCTTTACCGATACTTTACTATCAAGTCTGCGGTTCTAAAATCAAATCTATATTCAATTTCACCATCGGAGATATTTAAACATAAATTATGCGGGACGGCCTTGTGAACAGACTAACTGGCTCAGAAAGACCTCGCTTAGAACACAGACACAATAAATGAGAACACAGACACAATAAATGAGAACACAGACACAATAAATGAGAACACAGGCACAATGACGCACAATAATAACAAAATTCGTCTACAATGGAGACTGCAAAATCTATTATAACATTCCTTCTTATTATAACATGTTAGTTATAATATACATATTTCAGAAGGACTATTTCAGAAGGTGAGCGAAAATAATTTTTTCAAAAAAATTTATATATCGAATTTGATGTAGTTATTAAAAATACATAAGGCTTTGTTTGAGCATAGCATTATTTTACTTTAATCAGTTCCATAACAATGTGCTTGGCAGGATTGATATAAATGTTGAAGACGCTACATTACTATAGCAGCAGCAAAATCAGTGATAGCCTAGTGGTTAGGAATTCAGCCTCTTAGTCCGGGAGTGCTGGGTTCAAATCCATGGCGTGCACCTCTTTACAAAAGTGCGTTTTAAGTTTAAATGTCACTTGCTAACGGTGAAGGATAACATCATGAGGAAACCTGCACTCCTTAGAACTTATTAAAAAAAAATTCTTAGGTGTGTGAAGTCTGCCAAACCGCACTTGGCCAGCGTGGCAGACTATGGCCTTAACCCTCTCAATACGAGATTAGACCCATATTCCAACAGTGGAAGATAAATGCGTCGATCATTAATAGCAAGCAGAATCGGGGGCAAAAATCTTGCTTTGAAGGTTGCACGACTTTACTGTCTCACGGTTTATGCAAATGCTTCGACGTATGTATTTAGGCATATCTTGGAATCTTTTATGAGGTTCCGTTAGTCACGAAAAGTAATGGAAATAGAAAATTATTTACTTCAGTTTATACGAATTTGCATATACAATATAAAACATGACTAACTTCACTGTTCCTGGTCGCAATGATATTAATATTGATAGTATCTTGACCAGTCGCCCAATGGTAATGTTATAAGAATAAGGAAGTTAATTAATGCAAGCAATTATTAAAGCAATTGTTAGTGTTGCTGAGTAAATATATTTTTATAATATGCTAGGTTTTACCCGCAACATCGTCTGCGTTGTTTATTATTTTAGCCGTCTATTTTAAATACAGAGAAGAAAACATAAAAATATTTAAGGCAAAAATGTATTTTGTTAATGTTAAAAAAAGATAAAAATTATAAGTTCTTAAAATTATAATAATTTTACATTGGATTAAGATATCACAATAATCATCATCATCATCAGCCTATTTCAGTCCAATGCTGGACATAGGCCTCCCCCAATGAGCGCCATCGCGCCCTGTCCTCGGCTTGTCGCGTCCAGCATCTGCCTGCAGCCTTTCGCAGATCGTCATCCCACCGGGCCGGAGGGCGTCCTACACTACGTTTGCCGAGCCGCGGTATCCACTCTAAAATAAACAATAATAATAACCCCGCTCATTTTAAATTCGTCTTTCACCATCCCACAACTTTTGTTCCGTTTCTACAACAACACTGTCAATCAATATTCATGCATACATTTTGCTGATAGCACCAAGTAAGCTGATACCTACACAAACTTTACAATCCTGTTGTGACTCTTATCCTTTGTACAATGGTACAATAACTATGGTGGAAATAGTACTGGTAGCCTACTACTTTACCACTCCTTCAACATAAATTGAAAAGGCGTACAGTTGGTAGAATTGTCCTTTTCCCAGCCTTTAGTGGGTCAATATATCTATTGAGGATATGTCTGTCTGTCATAAGCCGATGTTATACCCGCTTTTATTTACTTGAAACCTTTTACAATCTCATCAATCACAATACCTCCTATACTTTCATTAGTACTTTTATTATTCTGTACTTGCTCCTGTTATTTTTAAGACATTTTCAAAATATTTCTTCCGTACATTACTTCAGCGCAAGTTTTTAATTATTCCCATCCTTATTCCTGATATAACTTAGCTCCAAGGTATAAGATTTCCCCCTAATTGTTTTTATTTTATGTAACTATAAGTGGTGTTGATATTATGCATACTGTTGTAAAAGAATGCTATTGACAATGCAATTAAAATGTGGTATTTATTTATGATTATATTGATAATAACGATATTCAATAAGAAAAGGTCAATTGTTTCTTAAATTGAAATTTAGTGTTAAATTTAGTTTAAAATTAGGAAAGTATGTGTTCCTAATTCAATCAATAGTCAATTTGTACGTAGTGTAAATGGACTATCGATAATGACTAATGGCTACAAATGGGTCAATTATTATCATCACGTAGAGTTAAAAATTACACTAAATTATTCATTTGTCAGATATATTTATATCATCGATGAATTCGAAACTACAAATATTTTCCGATTAATCCCTCCTATGCGGTCCTGAAATCATTATCGTCATCATCATGATTACTATTATTGCATTATTCGTGCGTCAGATGCATTTTTATCGTTGATAAATTCGACTATTACGAAAATGTTCCGATTAATCCCTCCTGTGCTATGTTAAATATTTGTCGTAAATTGGGCATAAAGGCTTCGAAACGTGTAACAATAAAAACACTGTTATTTAGAAAGAATATAAAAATTTGTAATCAGAATATTACATTTGTTACAAGATTATTCAAAAGTTTTGTATTTTATGTATTTTTCGCCAAAATTGTGTAATTATCTATTTCAATAATTAACAATCTATAACATTACTGTTTTTAAATCATATGGTAACACCGCGTGCTTAGCGGTAACGCGAAATTTATCGTTTTGCAACCTAATAAGCCTAATAGCGTTTATCATAGTACCTAAAAATTTATTCCGTTTATTTATAATGCATGATATAAGTTAAAGTTCTAAATAGGAGTGTCTACGTTTTTTTTTCAAAATATTGTTAGTTTTAGATTTCTGTAGTAGTTTTCTGTCATATTCAGTACTGGACGCCATGTTTGTCACGTTTTTTCCAGTTGTGAATATATATTAATCGAAAATTCAATTTTTAATAGCGTCAGCGACTACATATTTTGTTTAGTGCATATCATAACACGTGATGATGAGTACGGCGTTCTCAAAAAATAAGGAAAAGCGGCCTCATTCTTCAAGTGAACGTAACAAAGTAAGTTGTCAGTAAATTCCCGCTCGTTGAGAATACTGCGACCACCTATCTCCTATGGGGTCTTAAGCGTGGTTCATGATTGCTATTTTAATATTAATACCGCTGCATACAGCATTTTGTCCAGCATTTATGTGGCTTTTTCGAGAATTCAGCGGTTTCGGTTGTGCCGTTATCAAATTTTAATCATGAGTTTTAGTTTTCGATGAGATAAGGAAAGTAAAATCAATTGTTTTTAACGTTTCAATATTTTTTCTACATGTTCAGTTATTTTCGGTAGTTAAAATATTTGTTATTATTACTCTATAAATTTTTCTTCCATATTTTATACCTACATTTCTTGAGAACTGAATTTTGAGAATGAATTACATTGTCCAGCGAACTAGATATACAGGAAGAGTTCATGAAATCTTCTAGTGTTCATATTACTTACCATTGTTGATATATTTTTTTATTTAGCGTTGGATTAATTTAACTGCACAATCTAACGAAAATTAATTGTAGAATTTAACACCTTGCTTTACACATTTTTTATCCAAGAGGTTTGCCCGGTGCAGGTTTGTTAATAATAATTAATTTCTTGTAGATACCATTGTCATTATACTGACTTTATATAATGTTTGAGTGATCAAAACTGTGTTCATAGAATTCTGTGCTCATTGCTTATAACCATATCCATCTTTGATAAATATTACATCTGGATTTGTAGTGCCACGTAGTAAAATTAAATTTCAAAGAAAACAAAACTCATTTCATTGCTAGACCTAATATTTTATTCATGAATGGAATGATGCACCATTCTTTATTGACAATATTTTCTTCTGTCCTATGCATGAAGTACTATGTTTTATAATGCATTATATATTTCCATGTTTTCCATTTTACCATGTTTTAGAATATTTAAAATATATGTACTGGTTTGAACTGTCTCGGTGGTCGAATCCTGGGTTTATATCCCGGGTCTGGTACTATCGGATTTTTCTATTAGTGACTCGGAAACTGGATCTATGCCTGGTGTATGGCAATAGGCTTATCACATATTCCATGGGGCGTAAACATAACTGGTGAAAGATGGGAGTGTACTACACCCCTCCGTTTTCCTTTTCGAAGAATACAGGAATACACTTAAGACATCCATATAAGTAATGTACAAAGAATTATTATTTTTCCCATTAATAATGAAATTATTATGTACTAAAAATATATAAAAACAGTATATACTGAGGTTATGTTGTCATTGCAGTAACACAACTTTACTACAACTGCTTCCTTTGATATAATAAAATTTCAGTTTTAATTTTTGTAGACAAATCAAAATTATTTTCACAAAAATACCTTTTAGACTCTGTAAGCACAAGTGTCTTGCCAGGTTAGCTGTATTTGTCTTTGTTTTTTTTTCACAAATGTAACTTGAATAAATAATATCTTAGATTTTTATTGCAATACTTACAAATTGGGGGATCATATAATACTTATACAAGTAACTTATTTTAATTTCAAAATTTATAAAAAAATTCTGTGTATCACCATATAAATTTATCGGTGTTGGACATGTAGTAAGATTGCAGTGAATATATAGTGATTAAAAATGTAACGGCTTAACTCACATACGTTTTTCGGGATTACCCAACTAGTTACGGACCTGTACGAGGTCTTTCCTCATGAGCACCCGTCGCTTGCAGCTAGGTCGTGACGGAGACTGCGCGCCGCAGCACGAGTGGCGCGGCATGAACGCTGAGGCGATTCTTCGTATTCCCTCGATTGTCTCTGGTGATCGCGCTTGCGCATAAGGTGTTATTTGGTTGGGCACATAAGGCGCTGACTGTGTCGTGCTCTAGAGTATCTACTACACTACGATATTTCGAGTGGCTGTGGGCGCTCCAATAGCGCCAGTAGTAGCCAATATCTTCATGGAGTTGTTCGAGGACGTAGCGATAAAAAATGCCACTGTAAAACCGCGCTATTGGTGGAGGTACCTACGTGGATGATGTCTTCGCAATAATAGGCAAAGACGTCTTGTCTGAGTTTCTGGACCACCTGAACGCCGTACATCCTAAAATTAAGTTCACGGTTGAAGAAGAGGGCGTAGGTACTTTACCCTTCTTGCACGTGTTAGTCTGCAGGGAGCGCGATGGCAGGCTGTCGCATACTGTATACCGGAAGCCGACATACACAGACCCGTACCTGCAGGCTGACTCACGCCTTCACCCATACCAACTGTCTTCAGTGCCTAGAACATTCATCAATCGAGCTTTGAATCTGTGTGACTTTCAGTATGTAAACTCCGAATTAAACCACGTGAGAACCGTACTGGAAGCCAATGGCTACTCTTGGAGACAGAGCCTTCGGTTGGTGGGTGGCTACTCAAAGCGACGAATGGTGAGCGTCGAACGATTACCTACTTGCCCTACATTAAAGGAGTAACGGATAAAATCGGACACCTGTTGCGGTCGAAATATGGCATCAGGACGATCCATCCTTCTCATGCCCGCGTGGCCCCTAGTGGGCAAGAGATGAAAGTCGTTTAAGATGACTTTTCGAAGCTCTTTATAGTCAATTCTACGAACAGCATTTATTATATAAAATCGTGGTGCGCACCTATCGTTTAGTGTTTTAATCTCACTTAGTTATTCTTCAACAAATATATCGTTTTTGCTATTTTTTATAACACATATTTCGTCGACGTTTATTAACTTGCAAAAAATATTCAGCTCCCTCACAAAAACGGCTCGCGTCAGTTGTGATCGGAAGTCTGGATTAATACAAATTGTTAACTTGCTTTCTACGTAACAAAACGCGTTTCTTTCCATAGTAATCTTATTTTGTTTCCTTAAAATATTTAATTCTTTTTTTCTCTATAAACCTAAGTTCCACTGTTTCTCTCCGTTTCGTATTACTCCCCACGACACCTGGTTGATCAGGCCAAGTGCTGTCGGAAGTCGCACTATCCGAAGGGCTTCGCAATTTCCTCGCTTGTGCCCTAGTTGTTACATTTATTTGAGGTTCACTCATGCTCTTTAAATCGTCTGATGAAAAAGAAATACGGAACAAAGCATCTGCAGCTGCGTTGTCCGAACCCTTTACGTACTCTACCACATAGTTGTATTCCTCTAGTATCAGTCTGAACTTCATAAGTCTACTCGATGGATCCCACATATGAAAAAGGTAATCTAATGGACGATGATCTGTCAATATTTTGAATTTCCTATTGTAGAAGTACGGACGATAATATTTAACAGCCCATACTATCGCCTATAACTCTTTTTCGATAGTGGATACCGATGTTCTGCGCTATTCAAACTTCTACTTGCATAAGCTACTGGTTTTTTATTTTTATTACTTAAAATTGCGCCAATTGCATAACCAGAAGCGTTTGTTTGTACTACAAATTGATTAGTTTTAGAAAAATCCGAATATTGGAGTACTGGAGGGGAAACTAAGCATTCTTTTAAATATTCAAAAGATTTCTGACAATTCTGATCCCAAATAAATGACACATTTATCCTCCATAATTTATTTAAATGATATGCTTTATACCCAAAATTTGGAATGAATTTTCTGTAATAATTAACAAAAGCAGTAAAACGTTTGACCTCGTCAGTGGACTTAGTACAAGGATAAGTTTTGACAATTTTAATTCTTTCTGGATCTGTCACTACTCTCACTTGAGACTTCATGGCCTAAAAAAAGCATTTCTTTTTTGATAAATTCACATTTTACCGGAATTAGTTTCAAATTGACTTTTCTTAACCTTTCAAAAACGTCTTGCATGTTTTTTATTTTTTTACCTAAATTAGGACCAAAAACGACTAAATCGTCTTGATAAATAAGGCACTTATCATATGAAAGACCTGCCATGGCCATTATTATTATCCGAGAAAATGAAGAAGGACTGGTCTTAAGTCCCATTGGCATTCTAGTCAACTGGTACTGACCAGAATCAAAAGCCGTATACTTTCGACCGCCTTTTTCTAGCTCAACGTTATGGAATCGTTGATATAAGTCTAAATGACTAAAATATATGCAACCTGATAAAGAATCCAAAATGTCTGTTATATTAGGGAGAGGAAATTTATCATCCTCAATACAATTATTCAACTTCCTATAATCAACGACTAATCTCCATTTTTTCTCACCGCAAGAATCTAAATTTTTCGGAACTAATAACAAAGGACTACTCCATTCACTGCGACACTCCTCTAGAATTCCTTCTTGTAACATTTTTCCTATTTGTCTATCAATTTCTTTTTTCTGAGCATAAGGCAATTTATACGGTTTGGAAAATATAGGTGTCACGTTACACTTTAAAGTTATCGAATGTTTATAAATATCAGTGGTTGTTAAGCTATCTCCCGGTAAATAAAATATATCACTGTATTTTGCGTATAAATTCTCTACAGACATTTGTTCTTCTATATTAAACTGCTTTTATTGTAATAAAGAAAATAATTTTTTAACCCGCTCTGTGTTCGATTCACTTTGTGAAAACGAACAAAAGTGGTAGTCACTAACGCTATGTATAGTCGGTTTAATTTCTTCAAGTGTAACATAATCCTCAGTCGTATTTAATATCTTTACTGGTATTCTACCGCATACTGTCTTTACTAACTAACTCGCTAAACAAACTCCATCACTGATATCTGACGCACAAACTAAGCATTTGTCTTTCATGTCTGTCGAAATGTAATTAACGGATTCACATCTTAGCGGCATCTCTAAATAATTACTACTTGTACTAATAGGTATGTTAGACTTACTATTATGAAAAAACAACGTAATTACGTTATGACTAAAGTCCAATCCTGACCGATGATGCCACATGCCCTAATTGGTGAGAATTCAAATACATAAAACTTATGTTTCAAATGATGACCATTTACATTGAAATTCAAGTAACGATATCCGATTGTTGTCAGTTTGCCCCCAATACCATTTATAGAGTAGTTTTCTTTGTAATACGAAATCTGTTCTTCTAGAACATGTTTATACTTTAACGCCGAGATCGATGCACCCGTTTCAAGTTACCACTGAAATGTACGGTTGTTTATTGGCAAACTAATTGAACAATTACTATTACATGACACAATTTTATTCTCGAAAAAACTTATTGTTAGAATTAGACGGTTCCGCCTTTACTTCCGGTTCCGATATGACGTTAATTTTACTAGAGTTGTTGATACGCGTCCTTTGATTTCTGTTATTATTATAACAAACCTTACCCCTGAATCCAGGGCGGTTGCGGGCTGGGGTTTGGTCGTGCTGCTGCTCGCGGTGTCCGTTCCAACCACCGCGATGACCATTTTTGCTGTGGTGTCCACCTCGGTGCGGCTTATGTTGTGAATATCTCTGGCTAGCGTAACCCCGATGACCTCTTCCGAAATTATGCCTGAAACCTCATTTAAATCTACCGTTGTTATCATACATACCAAGTATTTCACTGAACTTGGAACCGAGGCGATCTCCTCATCTTGCGCCGCTTGGATCACGTCCTTCAACGAGCCGTAATTCCTTGCTACTATTATAGTGCTTAGTCTGCGGTTTCGTAGCCCATTGGAGAATTTTTTAATCGCATATTGCTCATTTAAAGGTTTTAAAACTTTATAGTTAACAGAATTTTCGTTGGCCTGTGAAACCGTCAAATGAACGAAAAGTTCAGACATCTCCTTACCCTATGGTAAGGAGATGTCTGAACGTTTCGTTCTGTCCCAGTCCTAGTCCTGTATAGATAATTCATTCTGTTTCATTGAAGTTAATTCTGACTGCAATGCCGTAGCAAATTATTGCGATAATAATACCTTTTTCATATCATTCACTAAACTATCTACATCAGAATACCTTGAACTTAATCGCAATTTAACAGCTTGGGATAATCTACTCTTTAGTATAAAATTAATTAATTGTTTCTTACAATTAACTGTCGATAAAGTAGAGCTGTAATACTCAATATTGTCAATTAACTGCCAGGTGTTGGCCTCCTCATCAGTCATGAGTGGCAATAAATTTAAGACAGTCTTAAGGTCAAAGGTAGACACTGTTACAGATTTACTGGATTTACACAACTCGATAACTTCAGAATAAATTTTCTGAAATGTCTCAATATATTTGTAAATTAAATCCGTACCTTTACGTGACACTTTACCTTTCTTAATATCATCCGTTATTTGAGTTACGTAATGGGAATATTTCATAAAAACACCATTTGCTTCACAAAGTTTCTTGTTTAATATGTTCCCAGTCCTACGGTCTGAACCAATTTTAATTAAATAAACTCTTATATCTTTAATATTATTACATAATATTTCTAATTCTGAAGCCATAACTCACCATAATATACTCGTATAACATATACTCGTAAGTGGCTTATTCCTGCGACTGGATACATCTTCATATTTGTTAAAATTACATAGAAGACACTTATATATCAGATCGTAAATTTATACTATACTATCATAATATAGTGTTCATAGTTTATGAATCATCCCGCCGCGTAGTAACCGAAAGAGCCAAGTGAAATGTCCATTATAAGTACGAAACAATAGATGCGAAACGATAAATAGTTCACCGCGATAGTCGAACCGAATTATAGATTTTTATTACTGAATTAATTAATGCCGCACTTGTAATTTATAACACTACACAATGTATCGTAGCGCAGGCAGTTAAACTTCTCCCTGATTTACGGCCGATGTAGGAAGTCTGCGCAGGAACGAGCGCCGAAGAGTATGGTGGTGTATCCGCTGGTCCCCATTTGAGTCCTGATCTCCTCCACCGAAGCCTGGTTGTTACCCCCAGCAGCGTTCTGGGCTAGGATTACTTCCTCCTTACACGTAGTAGTACCCATCTTCTCCAAAATGTATAAACTTGGATGTAGTGAAACTGCAGGAATTTAACAACGCGCAACGCAGATAGAAAAAACTGACTATCGTTGTCAAGCGAAATCCGAATATGGTAATGGAATTTTAAACAAACCGGGCCGCTGCCACGCGCTTTGGCAGAATCGCCATGTAAGCTGGAATGGTGGATAGGTTGGATAGAAACACCGAATCTTGAATCAATACTGATCTTTTATTATGCAGACTACACACATTTATATGTTTACAATATACGAATAAGACATGTTACAAAGTAATAGGTAGGGCTACACACTACATACAGCCTATCCCCGTACGCTACCATACCGCAGATTTGGTAAAGTTTAGACCGACTTCTACCGGAAGTTTTAAGCCTCTTCATGACAACAATTATAGACTATTGATATAGGCTTGCCTTTCAAGACACGGAACGTTCCGAGAAATTTACCAGAAACGGTGTCCCTCTAAAATAAATACGCATACAGTTTTAAATCTATATTACATTAAAATGTTTAAATCTACATTCGTGGATCTAATCTGTATTTCAATAGCTTCAATGTATACAGTTTCATTTTAAGAAAACTGATACATGAGAAGCAAAATTCAAATTAACATGCAGTTGTCATTATTACATAACGTGTTATTAAAATATTATCATCAACTTATCGTATTATTACAAAGTAAGTAATATTAGTCGTTATCTGTATAAAAAGTTTAATGTTTTCATCGATAACTCCTTAATTTGAACCCTGTCGAACCGATATGGCTGTTTAATTTAATATTCGTGTAGCCAGAATAAGATTTTTCGAGAAAGACAATATAGAAAACAAGTACATCGTTGAATTTTGAAAAGTAAATGTTTCTGAACCGCGATACAAAGACATAGTGAATTACACTGTACGCGTAACTGGGGGATGAAAAAAAATTTTGCGCATATGAACGTCTGCAGTACATAGACAACATTTCTAAAGCATACCATTCATTAGCCTTTAAATGTCCACTATTGGATATACGAATGTAACGGATTTTAAGACCCATCTGAGGAGTCCAATCACGCCCACTCATGGTGTACTCTAGCATATAACAGATAAGGCTCCGTGGACCGGCTGATCGCGGTATAGCGTTGCCTATTTAACCACAGCTAAATGCTTTGACGAGCAACGTAGGTGCTGCTAGAAGCTTTGCTTCGCGATTCACAACCCGCTTGCCCAACCCGGAGAATGCAATTGAAAACCCAGGCCGTGATTATAAATGGACCGAGAGAAATTGATGATAATGTTGAAGATAGATTGTGCATACCAGGGAATCACTTATAGCTTATGTGCCTTCTGAAATCAGCATTTTGCAGATTAGCTTAGCAGTTTAATAGCATTCGTCCACAAACCGTTTTTCCGTCTGTCGGGTCATGTATCATATGTATGAAGTATGTATCTGTTGAGAGAAATAAATAAGTTAAGCCGGTAAAACCTATCAAACCAGACGCACAGATAGAACTACTTAAAATGTATGAGAAAACTTCAATTTGGTTGTATTGTGACCACTCTACAGAAATATGTAATAACAGAGATGGAAGAAACATTTTGAGTAGAGTATTAGAATATTTCGTTAATGTAATATGTTGTCTTTATTTTTACAGCCCGAGTATTGGATCGAAATATTGGGGGTGTAGGGCCAAATGACGGCGAGTGAGTTGAAAACGGTAAGGCTACTATGAAATTTAAAAGTTTGAACTTAGCTAACACAGCCTGATACATTTATATCGAAATAAGGTATTACAAAGGGCATTAATACATAGAATTTTTTTTTGCGTGCTATTTAAAAGAATAAACGTTAGAATAAAAGAATTAGTACATATTTTCAAAATAAAAAAATATAAAACTCATATTGCGCCTGATAGTATTTACATTACAAAAACAATTTTGTCAATTTTAACAATTAAAATTTGTACTGTCAAAAATTTAGAAACTAATAAAATTGAAATCGTGCCCCTTGTGAGATTCGAACTCACGACCTCTGGTTTACGAGACCGGCGCTCTGCCCCTGAGCTAAAGAGGCTTGAATTTCAGTACCAAAATTTTGAAAAGCTTTATTTTGCAAGTGCAGCGTTTGTATAGTTTTCAGTGTACTTTGAGTTAAAAATTCAGTGACGACAATTTGCTACATCTGTTATTTCAAATAATTTTCCTACCTGATATATCTTTGACCAAAAACAGACAATACAAGCAAAAACAGACATTTTCAGTGTTTCATTACATTGAAAAATACGTTTCAACAACGAGTCCCTTTAATTCTTTTACACTTTAGCTTTGTTTGTTGGTGTTGAGATGGTGTGAATATTTTCGATCGATGTCTTAGCTTTCAATTGAACCCTACTAATCCATACTGAACCAAAATAGAGCGAGAATTAATTCGCTTTGTCAAACAGGGTAGAAAACCCTTCAACGGGAAGGTAAGCGAATCGCCAACAATTACAATGAAAATTTAACATGGATGGAACTCCGTGGCCTGGTTTTACTTGCATTAACAACGTTGTGTAAAAAACACTTGCCAATTTAATGTTTCTAGAAAACGTGTACTGTGGTTTCACTGAGGACGTGATATATTCCTTCATATTTCTGAAATATGCATTAGTTCTATTGGGGACTGTACAGAAGACAAAACGCTCCAACGTAGAAAATATAAATAAAACTTAAGGAGCAACTTTAATAATAGAATATTAACTCTTTACTAAGTACGAAGAAAAATGTCTGTCTTAGCCTTTTTATTATTAACAAGAAAGAAATTCGCTTTCGCTCTTTTATTCTAGTTTTAAATTACAAAGAAATTGCAAGGAATTGACGGTACACAATATTTTAGATTACCATTTTTTCTTGACTGAAACAACATAGCACTTTAATTTTAAAAGCAGTACATTTCCATCAAAGGCCGTTGTTGATAATATTAAGTAGAATATTTACGTGGCAACTGTTAGCAAACGATATTGGTCCTCATGGTACGTATATTTTGAGTGCTTATTACAATGTCCACCTGCAGAATATTTAGTAGCAAAGTACTTGGTCTGGTGAAAAGTGCTTTTACGCTTTAGGTGTAAAAACCTCGTGTCTTTAAACATTACACGAGTCACATATTCTCATAATTACATTTTTAATGAAATCAGTATCTTCGAGCGTGGTTTTATTATCACGATAAAGATCAAGAGACCATGGATCCTAAAAATCCTTCGTATAATATAACACATCTTCTCTTCTATATATATAAAAATCAATGCCACTTTTCGTTGTAATTTTATAACTCAAGAACAGGCTCACCTATCCAAACCAAATGTTTAGGCTTTGTTCGGACTATTTAGTAGATGGTTTATGTGAA
>DWJK01002566.1:0-14423 GCA_018248815.1 Croniades pieria auraria
ACCCCCCATTCACCATTGTCTGATCTATTTGGTGAAGATAGTTGAGATTCGTTCCTACACCCTAAATTCAATACTCAATATCTATCAGCTTATTATTTCCTCGTTCTCTGTCAGACCAGTCTATTAAAAGGGCTTGCGGAACGTAATTTTGCATGAAAGAAATGATAAACTTTTTGTGCAAGTCGTCGGTTTCGGAGCGATTAGATTAAAGGCGCATTAATGAGGCATACGCAATGATATCTTCTTTTCCTTCGTATTATTTCTTTTCTGTCATGTTTCTGCTGGTGTTCAATCTGTTCAGGGGTGAGTTTTCGATCGACAGGTCGTCCTTTTTCAACACCTGGTTTTTCTTTATCAATGTTATCAGTCAAAGAAGAACATTCACGATGTTTATGTTTACGTCGGTGTAGTCCAGTGACACATAACATAACATTGCGCTGTGATACACGAAAAATAGTGAGTTAAAATCTACAGTCTTGGCAGCCGGCAACTGACAGCTATGGCGATTACATTTAATATTAAATAATAATTAAAACACGTCATATTAATCGTATATTTTAATTAATAATCGAAATAAGTATACAAATAATAGCACATAATTAAATAATAGTGCAATAATTACATTAATAAGTACATTTATTATGGAAAAATAAAAGGAAATGAATTTTTACGTGAAATGATAAATATTCATCGCGGGAAGCGTACGAAAAAACTGCTACAAAGTCTATGCACACCGCGCCACCCGCTGTTCAATATCGACTAATTGCATATACGCTGACTTCGCAATAAGCCGGACTGTTTTTTTAAACCCGGGTAAAAAGAGGCGAGTTCCCCAACAATATGGTAATAGGAGTCCAATGAGAAATTCAATCGTGAAAACTTTATTTCATATCTCTTCTGTGGCGGTAACATTTTGGAATTCGAATTTGGAATTGATTTTGATATTTGGATGCCCTTCTGTATTAGATAGTCTGTACTTATCTCGACTGCAGGTATGCTACAGAATATCAGCAGTTACTACCAAAGAACATAAATCACTATCTGCCTACCCCGTAAGGGTCCTAGCATGAATAGTATAAAAAAGAGAATTCTACGTGCAAAGACAGTCATTTTCGTATTACACCCTCGTATACACGTGAAGGATGTTTAAGCTTTAATCACAGGATGGGGAAAAGGGCGAAACGACGATTGAAGGGCTGGTTAAATCTCTGGGGTGGTTGAGAGCTAACCTGTAACATATGCATCCCTTAACCGCTGTACTGTTTCATACAATTTAGCGCATTCGAGAATCCTTAAAACGCTCTTCGCAGTGAGGGTCGGAGTGAGAGGAGTGTTACTTGTGCATAAGAACTTTTAATTCCACTTATAACGATGGGCCTACGCTAGGGGAGTAATCCAGCAGACGACTCCAAATTAGAAACATTCTTAGTGCTTTGTCTCCGGTTTTTTTGTTTCTAGAATGCGCAATATCAAACCTATAGTCATTTACGATCAAACATGTACGAGGGATTTTGTAAGGAAATATAGTACTAATTAATACGGTTCACATTTAATCTTCAGTGTCATTTGTATTATTTATAAGCACCCTGTACAATATCTTGTTTTTCACCAAAATGTGAACAAGTTTTATTTGTTTTTTTTTCTCTTCAATTCATATCAATAATATAACAAATATATACTTAATAAGTCAATGCAATTGAATTCTAAAATTTGAATCCATTACTTACCTCCTGACGTTACCTTACTTTGTTTAAAAAATTATAAGCTTCGTCTATTTATATTTCGACTTATCTTTAATAATATTCGCTTATCCTTACTCATATTCACGTATTTAAGGATATATCCTACAAGTGCCTTCATTTTGTAAGTTTAACCTTTCACACCTTCGTTCAGAACAGGAGCCTCTCGAATAATAACAGTGAGAATTATGTAAATTCTTAAGCAAACGTAATTTCAGAGTGCCCGACGATTCGGAACATTTCTATTCATTGTAGGCTTTTAAACACCCCTTGCGATAATTTGTATGCAACCCATATAATTGCATAGTCATAGGACTAAATCATTTTTCCTAACTGCGTGCAGACGCATATTTAAGGTTGAGAAGTTTGTCTGTAGCAATGTCAACGGAAAAGAGATAACAACAGAAAGGACTATTAATAAAATTTGTACCTTTTTATTAACATAATATCACGCCTGTATTTCCCTACAGGTATAGACAGAGGAGTGTAGATTAAGTCCATGTTTTACCAGTTATATTTTATGTCCAACCATGTGATAGGGGATGAGCCTTTTGCCAGACACGAGTCATAAAATCAGAATGCGAGTTACCATTTGGAAATTCAAATTAAAATCCTATAATACCCGATCAGGGAATCGTGCCTACCATCTTTCGATCAGTAGTCGCGTTTGCAAACACCTACGGGACAGTCTAAAGTTTCAATAGAAATTTCTATGGAATATAGAATAGATGTTGAAAGAATTAATTAGCTCTGCTTTCACGCTTTACACTGCTTTTTTCCAACAAAAGTTTATCTTATGGTTTCAAATGTTATTCCGGAACGAAAGTTAACCGAGCACTATCTACTCATGCATCCATTTCCGCGAAAAACACGTCTATAGGCTGTTCCGTTGCAACGTGAAAATTAGACAAACATACGATACATTTTGAACTTAAAAATACGAAAATGAACATGATATACATGCATTAATATACAAAAACCATGCAAAAACAGAAGAACGGAAAACTTAATTTCACACAAGCGACATTCAAAATGAATATTCCAGCTAAACATCCCCCAGAGATATGCAATTTACATGCACGAAAGTTGCATCTGCTTTGCCGAATATGCTGTTTAACATTTTACATGTCCATAACCGAGGTTTGAAAAATGCGGACTATGATAACCAGTTGTCTATTTAGTATACGTAGCATCACGCCTGTAATCCCCCAAGGGGGAGGTAGAGGAGTGTAGTACACCCCCAGTGTATTATTGTTATATCATCACGCGGTGTCCTTAAGGCGATAAGCAGCAATAACTAAGTACTGAATATTTTTATACCTACTGCATTTGAGAGTTATTTCAGTTTTTTGTATTATCTGGAATAACACTTACAGAATATTTAATAATATGTGGTTTTTCCGGCTTCTAGAAGAGATCTCTCACAACGACAGCGACCACTCAGAGAGTTTTGTATAGAGTCAAACGGTACACCTACATTAGTAGTTACGGTTTTTCAATTAATTTTCTTGATCTATATAAGAACGCTGACGGTCTCGTTGGTCGAGTGGTTGCCAGCGCGACGCCGAACGGGAGGTACTGGTTTCAAATCTCGGGTCGGATACTATGGGAATTTTCTAGTTTAGAATTTCCAGTAATGACTCGAAGTCTGAATCAGTGCCCGGTGTATGGCAATAGGCTCACCACCCATTCCAAGGGAGTTAAACGTAACTGGCGAAACGTGGAAGTGTACTACACCCTTCTGCGTTCCCCTTGGGGGATCGTAGGCGTAATATTAAGTATACAAGAACAGCAATTATTCTTTACAACAGAATACACATTAAATTGTTTGCATACATACCAAAAGCAGGCGAAAAAAGACGTTGCCTCATCAAATATACGACAATGACATTAAATTATACAGATCGATCGAAAGTGATTAAAAATTCAGATTTCAGTAAATAATTCCACTGTTTCCGACGTTAATTGGATAAAGGGAATAAAGATACAGATACACATTCGGGTCAGAAAGCACCAACACAGACGCCATGGTCACAAAAAATTACTGCTGTCAGATTTCATGCAACGCCTTTGAAATAACCAAATATGTATCAGCCTTTAATATTTTCCTTTGAGACCCTTTTCGAAAGGAAAATATGTACCGGTATTTTTTCCCGTAGAGTTTTTTAAAATACCTAATGGATTTTATAAGTGTTTTTAATATCGGCTGGCGAACATCAGCGTTATTCGTAACTCTTTGGCTTTTTATCATTTTCTGTATACTGGAAAATAAATAAAATAACTAGGAAAATTTCTACCTAAACTTGTGGTCATCACCTGGGTGGACTGGTAGAAAATGCCACTTGGCATTAAGTCCACCCTTTGTTACCAACAATAAAGGATAAACAAATAAATAAAAATGACAGCTATTTAGTTGGGAACACCTCATTTCAATTTTATGACAACTATTTAAAATAAAACTTGTTTAATGACAGCATTTAAAAACTGGAATAATATAATTGTAATATTTTGCCCATTGAAATCGTTTACAATTCGAATTATTTTATGACAGCTATTTAAAATCGGAATTAATTTGTGACAACTATTTAAAATCGGAACAATTTTATGACAGCCATTTGAAATTGGAATAATATAATCGTAATTTAAAAATAACATCGAAACTGAACTAATCCAGCAGCAGAGGAAGCAGCGGGTCGTAAAAGCAAGACTCGTGGCACGTTAATGGAACCGGTGACCGACATCGATAAACTTTTCGAGTAAATGTTTACGCGTGACCGCGTTTCCCAGAGTATAATTGGGTAGGTACTATTTTCGTAAATGAAGAGCAAGTGGCTAACAAAATTTTATTAACATCCCATTCTAAGCCTTACTAGGCTTCAATTTACTGTACGTAAAATAGGTACATATGTACCACTTTATACATATGTGGACAATTGTATACATACAGTCACGCGATGTTACAGGGTTAGAAAGCAAGCTGACGATTTTTTTTTTAACTATTATAATACTATGGACAACAATAACAAATGTATTTTTAAAAACAGAATTTTTTATCAATAAAATATTAAAACTTCTCATTCGTAGTACTAAGTAACTTAGTACTAAGGTAGGTATTGTGATATTGATGCAAGATAAAAACGAGTAAACAAATCCAAAAATATAAGCGATCGGTTTAATGGTCTCTAAGCTCATCATTCTTATCAACTCAAGCGAATATCGAACCTGGAACCCTCTGCGGGTTAGCAGAATTAAAACCCTATGATTTATTTTCTTCCATTCATAGCAAACTTTCATGTTTAATGTTATGTGAGTAAACATATAGCTGTGTAGTAAATCGTAAACATGTCGGTGACCGACGTCAATACACCCACCAACGTGTACGCGTGGCTGCGCTTCCCAAAGTTGTCTTCTTAAATAACGCGACCCCTTCGATTGGGGTGCGTTTTTTTGAATAATAACGCGTAACTCTCTCCAAATCATATTACTATTTTTCTTAGGCAACGTAATATTTATTTTAAGGGTATCTATAACAATAGAATTTAATGAGAAATTGTTTTTATTTATAATCGACGGGGATAGAATATTATGTCCGAGGAGAGCTCTCGGGAAGTGATTGTTTAATACTGGATAGCACAGTGATTTACTAACATGTCATTGCTGAACACGGGCCGCTCTCCGTAACTGCAGGCTAAACCTTGTGACTACCCATCAAACGTTGAAATACCTGAAAATACACGCAAGACGTCTACTACGTCTATTGGAAGACTATAAACTGCCCTAATACCGTATGTTAAGGCTTAAGAAAAAACTTTATTTGACAGTTAATGTCTACAAAAGGCACAAGCAAATCTATTAAATTTATTGACTACTTGTTTATTAAATTTTATCTTGTATACATGTCGGGGACGATCGTTAGTATGGACATTGAACGCTTCGAAGATAGTCGTTAGTACCGACGTTAAATGATTTGCGGAGACGGTTATTAGTGCAGATGTTAAACGAAACGCAACACTATAGATGGCAGCACCATCGCAATGTCAATACTTGGCTAACTTCATGCTACAACAGAGTCTAGCTGGTGGGGAGACGTTGGATGAAGACGGACTTTCTATCCTGCCGTCGAAGAGAACAGATCCTCCACTCTAGGAACTTTTCTCTATGGACAGGTTTGTCTGTGAGGCTTTAATAAAAAGCGATTATGGGGTGCTCGCGGTTTCTCCTTGTTCGATTACTCACATACTATTTTACGAAGGTGCAACTAACACCGTCGACCCGAGACGTATCGGACAGATATATTATTTTATTATTCATAAGAGTAATGCTATGATTAATATTAAGCTAATTATCTAGCTACGTTATTAAAGCTCTACGTAAATTTGTATACTTTCGTCTCAAATCGATATTAATCAAAAGAGACAAATTATTTTTTTAGCAGTAATTTAAGGCAGAATTTCCAACTGCGACCTTATTATTAATATTTCAAAGTAGTCGTACAATATTTAAGGATATAAATATTTTATCCAACACCTGTAAATTCCATTAACTATTATAGAAAGCATCATTTCTACACAAAACTTTGCTTGCATCTAGTTTATTACTTATTGACAACTCGTCACTTGTAACCGTCAACGTTGATAACTGTTCAATATGATGGAATTAACTTACATTATTCCAATACACAATATAAATTATAACGTGACATCACGACTGTGATCCCCGAAGGGTTAGTCAGAGGAGTGTAGTAGGTATACTCTTTCGTTTCACCAGTTACATTTACGTCCCATGGAATAGGAAGTGAGCCTATTGCTATACACCGGGCACACATCCAGACTCCGAGTCTCTACTAGACATTTTAAAGTAGAAAAATCTAATAGCACCCGACCCGGGATTTGAACCCAGGACCTCCCGGTCGGCAGTCGCGCTTGCAATCACTCTACCAACGAGGCAATCGCAGCATATAAATTGTACTTCTATATTAAAAAGCAAGTATTTGGGTGTTGTTTCAAAATATTTTTTTAAATTTAATTTTTTGTGAAAGAAGCATGGCAGGTCCACAAGGATAGAGATAATAGGTACTCGATACTCTCTGCTACCCCGTAAGGGATCTGGAGTGAAAAAATGTGTTTAAGTAAGTTTCACCCTTACATTCGGATATTTGACTGCTACATACTTATAAAAATATACTAAAATAATTCGAAGGTTGAATTTACGATTCATTTAAACAAATCGATGGCCAGAAATAGAAACTACTTATAATCAGTCCAATCAGAAATTAAAATAATCTACGGGCCGCTATAAAATACTAGTATATCATATTAAGTGCGACCCGCAGTACTATTTTAACACAGAAACATTTTTGAATTTGTTCGGGAATTAGAACACAGATTCGTTCATTCGTTACATTTACTGTTAATCGGATTGAATGAACATGTTTCGTTAACGTATAAATTTAAAAAAAACGAATCAATTTAACACGGATCGGCATTTTGATTGTAATATTTATTGGCTATAAAATGGATTTCAATTTAAAATAGTAACACATTGTCCGCGTAATGTCGGAATACTAATGTCGTTGATATATACTGATATTTACATACGTACTTATGTCTTTTAATTTTCGAGTGTGTATATCTCCGTGTGTGTTACTAATATTACGAAGGTCACGTGTCCACGATATATGAGATATTAAAAGCAACAGCACGCCTGTAATCCGCAACGGGGTAGATAGAGGAATGTAGTACACTTCTACGTTTCACCATTTACGTTTACGTCCTTTGAAATAGGTGGTGAGCTTATTGCCATACACCGGGCACAAATCTAGTCTCCAACTGACTAATAGAAAAATCCAACAGTATCCGACCAATGATTAGAACCCGGGATCTCCCGATCGGCAGTCGTTCTTGCAACTAATCGACCAACGAGGCAGTTGTAAGCGTTTGTATCAGAATGAAGCCATGTCATAACGTGACGCATTTTTTTAATGTAATTAAAACAGAGCGCTGTAACTTTTTCCGCCTTTATGAGTTTTCTTCGTACATACCGTATTCTGAGCTCTGACCAAAACCTAACTCTAAGCATAAGTATTTTTTTCTAAGAAGAGAATAGCAAATGAGAAAGCAGCAGTCACGAGTGGTCCGAATTGTTAGCCCAGTAGAATAAATTGTTTTATACAATTGTTTGTTAGAATAAACTAGTGTCAACATGATGAAAGGACTGCAGGAAGGAGTTTTATTCGTCTTTAACTCGGTTAGTATGAAAGCAGTTACTATAAGTCCCTGTATATTTAAAGTTAGTTTCACGTGTATCGGTACGTTAGTCAGACACCATTCGGACCGAACATTCGTTGTTATCGCGACTATTTTGTCACTGCATAAATACTTTTTCACTGCAGTTCATTAAATGCACATACATTTAAATATACGTATGTATTATATGTATGCATACTTATGTATGTATATACCTCATAATAGATATCTATTTAAATTTTAAATTTGGTTAACAAAGTTGAAAAGTTTTGGTCAACCTCCGCCTATTACTGGTAATCATCGACTAAAATAGCAGCGACTGGACTTCCCGTGGCTGTTTCCAGCGAAATTCCAACTGTATTTCCACATAATTTCCCATTTCACGGCTCTTCCAGTTTGCTTACACTAACAATACGTGGAATATTAATGAAGTCACTCTAAATATAACGGAGATTTATTCAGATGGAGTTTGCACAGCTGATTTGCTAGCTCTGTCTTCTTATTAAGAAAAGCTCCGAGTATGATGCTGAGAATAGAAGATTTGGATTTTCTCAATATATTTATTGTTTCGTTTAAATTGATGTTTACTCTATGTAATATGAATATTACAACAACATATTAAGCGAATATTATAACAAGATTAGGTATTGGGATACGAGAGGTCCCGAAAATAATCAGTCCTATATGGTTCAGCTTTAAATGGAATCGAGGAATAGGCAATAAGCGAAGACTTTAAATTTTATAATCACATCATTAGCCGGCTTCAGTCTCTCGAAAAGCGATGTTTGTCCATAAGCACGGCAAGACGAGGTTGAGTTCGGTTTTTAAAAGGCATTCCTTTATACATTTATAAGCCCTGTAAGAGGGATTCACGAAAGCATAACCAGTCGGCTATCATTCCAGAAGCTATGCGTTTTAAGATGGCGTACGCTCGCCTATTCATCTTTGCATTTTAGAGTTCTCGGTTATATGTCCGAAAACAATAACATCGTAACAGAAATTATACATCAATTTTGCTATATAATCATGTTAAAAATCTAATACACAGAAGTGATTTTCGCGGCCGTATTCTAATACTACAATTAGCTAAAATGAATACTATGTTGAGAGAAACATACGCACGCGATAAGAACGAATGTTTGCCCATTGGATAGTAAACGTTCTCCAGCAGCGAGCAGCGGCCAGGACGGTCGTTAGCTTTCTCATTACCATAAAAACCTAACTATACTAACAGGTTAATTACGCGTTATTTGTCTAAACCTGTTCCACCTCGAGACCATTATGAACAAATCTATTGCTCGCATAATTAATTAGACCAATGACCTGGCTGGTTTCAGGCTCAGTTTCATTTTCGTGCGCCGCTCGGTGGCCAGAATAATCATCAAAGTAACGAGTTTAATAAATTACTATGAAACTTTAATGAAGACCAGTGTGTTGTTGTTCAAGGTGCGTTTTATTTAGCGAGTAAATTGACTCTGACCTTAATTTAAGTGAACTGATTTTGCTTTTTTGTTTAAGTTATTTGTTATACGTAAATATATTGGTAAATACGAGGAACGAACCGAGGACAGGAATCTATGTACAAAAACAATACATAAGGTCGAAGTAACTTTGAGGGCGTATCACTAAGTCTGGTAACAATGCAATTCTAAGAACAATTATTTTAAAAAAGGAATTGTGTATACTCTCTTAATCAAAAAAACTATTAGTATAATTGTCATCAAAGAAATAACAAAATAAGTTATCATTCGAAAGGATCTATTACTAAAAGCACTACACTTTATTTCCACAAAGCCTCGTTTCTGAATAATACTCAGGAAATAGCAAGGAAATTTGTTATTTTACGGCTAAATTTGTTATTTCTTTAACTCTACTTTCGCGTAGATGAGAATGTTATATTGTTTATATATGTATACCACATCTAAGAAACTTTATTACTGTAAGCTCTATTCTTTAATGCAAGCGTGCAACCCAAAACAATACCCAGCGTAAGCGCTGCGGTTATTGTGAACGGAATTGAGGGACGTTCCACTGATATTGAATTGCTACAGTATCGCTACAGACAGCTAACGCTACACAACGCTACGCGCGCTACGCTACGAGCGCTGCGCTACGAGCGCTGCGCTACGCGCGCTACGTTACACACACTTCGCTACTGTAAACAAACACACAATAAACTTATACTGCTCGAATCTAATTAAAAAATAACCACAGATTCATTGAATCTCTTAATAAGTAAACAAAATTGATGAAAAGCGTATAATTTATTTAGGACATCTTATACAAGAACTTCATAATACATTTATAATAATTTTAAAAAACATTTTTTTTTCTATTACTTTATTATTAGACTGCCTCGTTGGTCGAGTGGTTGTAAGCGTGAATGCCGATTGAGGTTCATATTCCAGGTCGGATACAATTGGATTTTTCTAATTTAGAATTTCTAATAGTCACTCGGAGTCTGAATCTGTGCCCGGTGTATGGCAATAGGCTCAGCACCTATTCCATTGTGGTACTTAAACGTAACTAGTGAAACGTGGGCGTGTACTACACTCCTCTGCCTACCCCTTCGGGGATTACAGGCGTGATGTTGCGTTTTACTCTTACATTTGTGCCTTGAAACTCATAATTTAACTAAGATACTCGTAACGCTTTTAAATTCTGATAATAATTGAAAAATCTTTTATCTACTCAAAGTTTTATAACAGCTGGCAACTGTTTCAGAACGTAGTTAGTACGATTTCTCCTTGGAATCCAATATTCCGACCGTTTTTTAAATATCATTTGTGTAGATGAAGAATAGATCTGAGGCCTCAAAATTTCAAAACCAAGAATGTGTCTGACCGGCCGCGTCATAAAGCGATTCTAGTAAACTAATATTCCACGAGCAGAATCGGTTATAGTGTGGTAAGAGTGTAAAAAAAAAAATAATAATAATCAACCCATTTGTCATTCCACTGTTGGAATATGGGTCTCCTCTCATATTGAGAGGATTAAGGCCGTATTCCGCCACGCTGGCCAAGTGTGGGTTGGCAGATTTCACACACTTCAGAAGTTTTTTTTTTATGAAGGTTTATCATAAAGAAGACTGAAATCTTAAACGTTTTCTAGATTTTCAGTCTATTTTGAATGTTCAGGACTGGTACTTAAAACAAGTAAGATAAACACCCAAAAAGGTAAAACCGAGAATTTACTTTTGTGAGTTCACAGGGCATAAAAATAAAAATAAAAGAAGGTAATAAAATTTCATGATAAAAGATAAAGGATTTGAACCCAGCACCCCCGAGTGAGAGGCTGAATTCTTAACCACTAGGCTATCACTGCTTAAGAGTATCACAGCTGCGGTAAGAGTGTAGGCAAACACAATCATAATAAATGTTGATTAAATAACGCAACTTCTCGCCTATAATCCCCGAAAAGGTAGGCAGAGGAATATAGTACACACTCCCACGTTTTACCAATGCGTACAATGCCTCTAAAACATTCCATTAACTGGTTATACAAATCAATTTTAACTCGGTACTGTAATGTTCGTTTAGGACTACTGGTACCCACAGGTACCAGAGCTACCCCAACCCGAGCCAACTTTGAACTTCGAGTGTACATTAACTTCATGTGTGTCTTATTAACCTCGAACAAGGATTCTTAGTGGTTGTTGAAATTACTAGCCATAAATATTGAGTTAATACATATAATAAAACATATTATATGTCCGTACGTGTTCATTGGGAGCATTTATACAATGTCAGCACATTTATATTCAGAAGTTCTATATCAAAAGCTAAATTCTATTATTATTAAACTCACGCTAAGTCCCTTAAGGGTTAAGCAGCAAGCATCGAAGTGGTAAAATTTGTATTCTTTCAGACTATAAGATAATTTCTGCATCATTATTATATATGTGAAAAATCATTGCAGTATTTCACACTATAAGATGTGTCCGTACTAGACTAATGTTTGTTACTATTTTAAATTTACTATTCATAAACCGGACGGATTGCGGAGATGGAGCGATTCCATGTACCTACATAGGAAAAAGTTATGAATAACGAACTAATAATTACTTACGTAACATCACGCCTGTAATCCCCGAAGGGGTGGGCAAAGAAGTGTAGTACACTCCAACGTTTCACCAGTTACGTTTATTACTACCAGTTAATAATAATTACCAAACACCCTTTTTAATGCCATCACTTCCAATTGACACAACTGATTGTTATAATTGTTGACAATAATTTCATCATCGGAAGCAGCAATAATCAGCTGTGTCCAACACAGCCTCTGCCTAGCAGCCGCGTCAGATAACCTTAAAATATGCCTGTTCTGTGATAGCTTCAGATGTTGTCAGCCTTGTATCTTTTGTTCCGGTTCAGCGGCTATCTTAACAAGTTACGTCGCAGAAGAGAAAGTTGTTTTTAATTTGTTTGCACGAAAATTACGGTAGCTTATCGCAAGAATCATAAAGTTCAATGTCTTAACAAAAAGTATAATTTAAACCGGTCATCTGATATCTATGTAATCTCTACAAATTATTATTATTAGATCATATCGTCACGCAGATTCCTGACGGAGTAAGCAGAGAACATCCTAGAGAGCAGGCCTATTTCAGTCCACTGCTGGACATTGGCCTCCCCCTGTTGCCTCCCCTTATTGCCTGTTGCTTGGATGCGGCAAGCAAAGAACTCCAACTACGAAATACCTGTGTCCTTACGAAATTGAAGTGTTTCCTCTATATACATCACTGTCTATATACACATACGCTGGTTTCGGATCAATAGTTTCCACCAATGATAAATAAAGTACTGCAGCAGTTCGTCTATATATATGTATGTATGTATGTACCTGTTTATTCGATAAAAGCACATACATATATTGCGTGTAGGACACGGTACATAAAAACAGTTCTAAATATACGGCCGAACGGAATTCGTTTCAAATAGCCTGACTTATTTCCGGTTTAGTTAAATTACATTTACGTTTGGTCTAACACCAAGGAGCAGACCCAGCGGTTTAAGAGTATTTATTAAGTGACCCTATTCCGGAAGTATTTTGGTTGGCCAACAGAAACACCTTATAGGTTTACTTTAATTATTTATGTATGACACTTGTACATTAGTTTCACAATAAATTCGGACAGAATAACATCTTCACAGTAACAACTGACGATCAATATAAGTCTACCTTCCTTTTATAGCTGAAGTCGTAGGTTTCAAACCAACTGTTACAGAGCCAATACACTATCTGTTTACCAAATATTCTCCAATTTAAGTACTGGTAAGGTTATATGTATTATTTAATTATGTTTATATTTATTGGTCTTGTCAGTGGCGTGTAACACTAGGTATATAATTGTTAATTTAGACAAAGAAGCCTTTTCGTTATTGTGCAATTTTATATTTTAAGGAGTTTTCCAATAAATTCCGTAAAGTCGAACGTTGATGTTCCTTTAATATGCAACAAGAAGAGTAACGAACTGAATGGTATTGGATTCCTATAGCAATAATACTTTGCATAAGCGAATGGAAGTTAGTGGAAGTACTGCAATAACAGCGTTTGGTATCGAACTGGAAAATAGCGAAATAGTACATTTGGGAGACATAACGACTTACCGATATACCGACGTCCCTGGAGCTATATTGTGTTATATTTGCTGAGAAAGTTAAGTGACATAAACATTACTTAGGTAAATATTCGTAATATTCTTGATAAATTGAGAATAAATGGTAACTGACGCACGCGTGCGCTATCTCTTTCATACATACACACAGACACAGAATGCGCATACGCATGGTAACGTGCAAGTGACCACACATGAACCCGCGCCCAAGAGACGAGATATTAAAACAATTTCCGTTCAGTAAGTGTATAACATCCTTACCATAATGCGTCCTTTTATCGTTGCTTTGTTCATTCACGAAAATTTTCCTCACAATTATAGCAAAGTGATATTTAATATTAAAACATACATCGTTTATAACGAAAGAGGTGCGCGCCGGGATTTGAACTTAGGGACGCTCGGTGACGGAATTGAATTCTAAAACACTGGCCTATTTTTGCCTATGATATGAATTGTCTCATATTATTATTTCTTATTATGTCCCGTAAAAACGTAACGTAGCGTTAGCAAGAGACGACAAAATTAGCAAATCGAAATAGCCGCTAATAAACAAAACGAAGAAACATCTAAAAATATTGCTAACAATATTATATCCGTAAACAGAAACTGATTCGATTCATATTGTCTACGTTAAAAAAAAACCATTAAATCTTTGTGTCATATTTAGTGTACATAAAACCGTGTTTTGATGCAGTCAACATTAGCAGGATTTAATCCCATGTATATATACATATATAAAAAAAAAGTAACATCACGCCTGTAATCCCCGAAGTGGTAGGCAGAGGAGTGTAGTACACTCCCACGTTTCACCAGTTACGTTTA
>DWJK01002567.1:0-14422 GCA_018248815.1 Croniades pieria auraria
GGCCTTAACCCTCTCAATATGAGAGGAGACCCATATTCCAACAGTGGAATGCTAATGGGTCGATGATTATTATTATTTTATTTTATTTACTGCAATATGAAGATACTATTAACCTCACTGGGTTAAGAACATAAGAATGCCATAATAGTTATTGTTTCTGTATACAGATGAGTAAAACCAGTGATAGTCTAGTCTAGTCTAGTCTAATAAATAGGAGACTGGAGAACTTAAATCGCGGCCAAAGTGCGAAGGAAACGGATTCCTGAAAAAACAAAGCGGCCATATTATATTTAAAAAAGTGCAAACGAATGTCATTACGGGCGCGCGGAGTCGTGATCGCTCGCCATGTCCATTGACTGCTGGCAATGAATTATTCATTGAACTCTCATTGCGCTTTTCAAATCCATTTGTCACTACAACACAGTTGTATTAGTTCAATCTCTATTAGTATTCAAAACGACTTTTAACCTTTTGAATTATGTTGTAACGTAAAAAAAACATAAGACACGTCTGTAATCCCCGAAGGGGTAGGCAGAGGTATGTACGTAGTATTCACCCACGTTTCACCTGTTACGTTTAAGTCCCATGGAATAGGTGGTGAGCCTATTGCCATACACCGGACACAGATCCAGAGTCCGAGTCACTACTAGAAATTCTAAATTAGAAAAATTCAATAGTATTAAAGCCGGGATTTGAACCCAGGACCTCCCGATCGGCTGTCGCGCTTGCAACCACTCGACCAACGACGCAGTAAAATTATGTTATAAGGCCTTATTTGTTTCTGATAAACGAGCCTCAAGCCTCTTTGCTGTGTATAAGGACCTGTGTTAATTATAAATTACCCGCACTTTTTGTCTTTGATATCGATTATCGATTGTTTGATATGAAGATATCTCGTGAACTACAAGAAAAATTTTAAGTTCTATGAGCTTTAACAGCCACTACCTGTTTGTATTTCTCATAACTTAAAAATACTAATACTATTTACTCCTCAAATGCGAAGGCAGAAGAGGTACATAAAGGCATGCCTTACAATACTTACAGCATGTATATACGTTATCCATATTTATTCATATGTATGTATTGAACTAAATATTAATCATCTTACTTAAAAATATGTTACTAATTTTAGATAGGGATAAGCAATATCCTTTGTAGCAACAAAGACTGATTTTCTACACTTTTCGCATCATCATAAACAACGGTAATTCCAGTTATCGAGAGTATTATAGAGTATCGAGTATCTAAAACACCCTGGAAGTTACAAGAGTCGCGACTCGTTAAAAACTTCCCATCACAGGCTGCAGCTTGTAGTTGTTTCTAGTGTTCAGTCGGAAATTTTTTCGAATATTGCACTAGGTGAAATCCTCCACCTTTATCGAAGTTCATGTTTAAATCAGCGCCAAGCATAAGTGCAAGTCCATGATAAAATTTCTTCTAGGATATTTTACCTCCTTGTATCATGCTCACATGCGTCACATTAACTAAAATATTAATTATAACCATAACAATTTAGTTACTGGTAGGCAAAGTTCAACTCGTAGGTTGCCATGCCGAGATTGTGTTTCTTAAGTTAAAATGATCATACAACGTACGACGCGACACAAACCACTTGGGGGAGGCTATGTCCAGCAGTGGACTTAGACAGGGTGATGATGTGAGACGTGTGCCGCTGTTGCTTTTTGTTAATACTTTCATTTTATTCCTCATTATAGCTTCATACTGGACGCTTTATATGAAACTCGATACTTAAATATTAAATTTCAATAAATTATGTCGTTCTACCAGTGATAGTCCAGTGGTTTGTATTTCAACCTCTCACACCGGGGGTCGGGGTCTTCAAATGCTGATGCGTACCTCTACAACATGTTTCTTTCAATATTTAATATTACTTGCATATCAGTTAAAGAAAATATTGGGATGAAAGCTACAAACCTTAGAGTTCAAAAAAAAATGTTCCCCAAGGCATGTCAATTCTGCCAACCCACATTTGGCCAGCATGGCAGACTACAACATTAACCCTCCCTTTCCGAGTGGAGACCCGTGTCCAGAAGTGGAACAATAAAATTGTCGGTAAAAATATCATTATGAAGAACTCTATACGTTTCCATTCACCGTAATTGCGAGCGGTAAACTTGGGCATAACTTGGTAATGCCAGACGTATATTGTAACATTTTTAACACAAAATTAATAAACACATTTACCTGTTACTTGTAAAACAAAACAAAAACTGTTTACAGTTACAGAAGTATAACGTTACGTTAAACCTTTAATTTAATCTCATACATCTGACGGTAAGGTTACAATTCCTCGTTTCGACAATTGCATCCTTCCGGGGGCTGTGTACGGGTCTATTTATACCATAACACATACACCAGCGAGTGTAGGAACACTGAGCCACGGAGCGTGAAATCGAAAATGGCCGACATGCCGCAATCGCCCCCTAAATCGTTTGACACTAAATCATATTCACTATAAAAGTCGCGTTTGCGATAAACTAATAAATATTCCTTTTGCATTTTATTGTGTTCCAGTAATAGTCACAAATCTTTTAAAGTACGCCTAACGCGATTTGTGCGCGCCGGCCCGCTGAGCTTCTCGCACAAAAGTTTTTATATAACGCTTTTTCTATGAACCTCTTAACTTTAGTCAAGCGGGGCCGTAATACATTCTTTTTATTGTTCTGTTTTAATCTTGCAATGTTCTCCGTCTTGCGTAACATGACTCCACTTCTGGTCTAACATTTGTAACTCTTTGACGTTATGTGAGATTTTAATATTAAGTATAATTTTAACGAAAAAAGAAAACATCGTGAAGTATCGGCACGCATTGAAATTCTCCGTAAGCTTCTAAGGCATGTAAAGTTTGTTTGTATGCAGAATGCTGGGGTTTGATAGACTATGACCTTAACCTTTCTCATTGTAAGAGCTACCCCGCGTGTAACAGTGCAATGCTAACAGCGACTCAGCTCATGTATGTAACATAGCGTGCTGGATCAGTCACATGTCGAAAAGCCTAAAGGTGTAATGAAGAGGCATCGCGGTCAAGGACTACAGTTAGCTCAAAGAATGCAAAAGCTATTACAGAAATTTTACCATTACTCTGCTTCTCCAGGCTACCTTAAAATCCAGAGCGAAACAAAATCAAAATTTAAATCCAAAATAAAGCAGGTTCTATTACATAAGTGTTTAGATGCGTAGACTACTAACGCATTCTCAAGCGGGATAGCTAAGGAAATAATCTTTTTCCTGCTGATGTTTACATACAAAGAAAGTATCAGCGCGGCCCTAATAAAGGACCGAGGAGAGGTGAGCGACCCCGCCCCGCGGGACGCAGTCCGATGTTACTGACAACAACTGTTTCTTTATTCGCTTGCGGTGGGGACGAGCGGATTATTGCCAGCTCGCTACAGACGTGGCTGGCTGTGTAACGCTATACCTTTACAACTAATTCTGGCACTTATACTTCACCAATTGAATAAATATTTGTCAACATCACTCGTATACCTGAATCATTTACTGTATTAAATTGTTATAAAAATATATAATAAAAGACATTAGTTATGTTCTGTTAGTAAACAGCTTGAGATAAAATAAATAAGAAAATGTCTCAAAAGATACTTTCATAACTCCGCCACTGTCGTTCTACACTGGGAAGAGCCTGTATTATAATAACCGGATGCTAGATATAAGTGTAATATTACTTGTAAATATTCATTTCCAAAAACGTACATAATTATAAAGATAATATTACACCCAGTCACAGAACAAGTGATAGGTGAAAATCATACCGATGACTGATCGCTGTTTAATTTTACGTAACAATCTTAATTTGGTCATTTCAGTTCTAAACCTATCTCAATCGCCATGACAAAAAAATTCATCGGCAAGGAGTTGCAGGCGCCCCGACCACACGCACAAGCAGATGAGCCTGCCTGTGACAACCGGTCACTAATGTGTTATTATAAGTAGTGATAATGGAATTACACTTTACGAGTATATAGCGATCAAGACACGTCACTTTCGAACGTGATGTGTGAAGCGACTCGTCGTGGCACAAACGATTACAAATTATATTAAACATCTACAGATTTTGAATCTTCAATTCTATTGCAGGGGAATATTTAGCTGATTTGCGGACATCCGCGCGTAACAATCTACGTGTTCAGGAGAGAAAAAGAACAAATCAGTTTCAAGTACCAGAGTAATTACCGACAATATTACGTTACACCGAACGGTCGCGACGTATCAAAGGAAACAGAACACGATGTTAAGTCAAAGATACGTAAAAAGGTAAACGAGAAACAGGTATTTCGGTTCAAGCCCGGTCCGGCATGAATTCTTCATGTGCTCCAGCCGTGTTATCGCGCTGGGCAAACGACTGTCTCACCACTAGGCTGTACAAGAGGAGCGGTCTACGACGTTTGCAATGCACCGAATGCCATTCTTGAAGTAATGTAAATTGCTTATTGGTTTGTTAACACATAATTCACGGTTTACGGTCCCAATGAGTGAATTATGTTTGCCTGGATGATTTTTTCTGTCGATAAACGCAGTGGTTTAATAACCACAAAATGTTTTGAAAAGTTAAGACACAAGTTTTTGTCCCACGATCTATATTTTGATAATTGAATTAACTCACTTCAGATGCACGGCACCTATGTCAAAATTTGTTTGACTGTATTGTTTCACAACTTCCTTTATGGGCGTCTACAACTGACCAAATGAAGTACCGTTAATAATTTGTAGCAATCTATTTTTCTTAGAGTTTTTTCTCTTTACTTGTCTATAAAGAGAGAACCTTTCAAGAATCTAAACTAGAAACAGTGAAGTTACTGATGACATACTTTTGCAATGTTCTCTCGCGGCACGTCGATGTTGCGACTGCGGCCTTAGTATCGGCTTTACAGTTCCCTCAGTAGCCGTTTTAAGGAGTCGGATGAACATAAAATAAAATTGAAATATAAGGCAGTGCATTACACGAGCTTAACTTTGAGAGGTTTTTTATGGCGCGTACTGTGTGCGACTTTATTGTGCTGATTGATACGTCTGAATATTTATTACACTTTCACTTTCAGCACTTTTAAAGTACAGTTCAGCCGATATGTCACAACATGTACATATGTTCTAACAATTATTTTTGTTGTGCAATTCAAATGTGTAAATATTCAGTGTCGATACATATTCAATAGCGAAATAGTGCGTTGATTATGTAATTATTTGAATCAGCCAGCTGCAACGGCCGTCATTAAAGGCATTGAAGCAATTTTATTTAGTTTATTTTATTTACCAACCTCAATCAATTTACACCAAAAAACTTGCACAAACTTATTACACGATGACAGCACACCACTCCCCGGCGGCGGCCGGCACCGAACACGAACAGAATTGAATCTCCCTTATCTAAAACAAGGCACTACGCGACGTGTAATGAAAATATCCACAAAAACAAAGTACAAAGGCGTCCCGGAGGACGTGACGTCGACGGACCTGCGTCCGGCTTCCCTTCATAAATTCTTCATCCTCTACGGGGACTTTTATTTAGAATTCTTTTTGGGAAACCCTGCAGCTTTAAAAGATCACTGAAATTAATTTACTGGAAACTTTTAATACCCTTCTTGCTTTGCACGTTGCATTCTTACGATATAAAAATTATATCGAATAGAAAAGCGAGAAAATGATCAACGATTGAGTGCAGCCCGACTATTAACTTTTAATTTACATCTAACTTGACTATGACAACGAAGTTATTTTAATAAAGTTGTTACGAAAATTTTTCGACAAAGACTACGTAATTTGTCAGGAAAAATCGAAAACGTAATTTTCAATAGTGTCATAACAAGTTTTTCAGGCGTGACGTATATGAAAGCTGTCCGAATAACGAATGTTTACGGGCGAACTGAGCCGTGATATGAGTCGAGCTTCATTTATTCACATCAGGAGAATGTCGCCCGACCCTGCACATATACGAGTATATGTACATATATTGTACGTAAAATTTAATTACGGTCCGATATATCAGTATATGTCCGGACCTGCTAATTATCCGCTAATGTTCTGGATTAGGGCACAGGAGCTTTCGGCAATTTTTAATCAAATACTATGCACAATTGACTCTACAACATGATTGTTTCAGTCAACATGAAATTATGGATCACAAATCATTGATAAATTTAATCTGAATCTTAATAACACAATAGCATTAATGTAATGACAGACAGAAGCGAATTCTATTGAACACCTTATTATATTTTTGATCTCTAAATAAACGCTATACGTTTTTTCAGCGATTAAATCCCAACAGGTCATGTTGGCGCACCTCCGCGTAAACTTATCTGAAATTGAATTTTCAACCATGTTTTAGTTTTCGGTTATTCATGTACCTAGGTGGAACTCCACCTCTTGCAACATGGTCTACAACTGTTAGATACAAATATGTTATGTGGTTAACATATCCATCCGGGTGTATAACCGTAAGTGCTGCGTACGTATGCTTATCTGGTGTTTTAGTAAATGCAGTTATTAGCATAATACGGAGCTCGTTATTTTGATTAGGGAAAAAGCTCCGATAATTTAAAATATTTTTTTTTGTTACAGATATTCGTTTTTATAGTTACATCGAAGTATGTCAGCGAGTCAATAGCTCAGTCAAATACGAAAGCGGTTGAACATTTCTACTCGTCCTCCCTAAGGTGCGAATAGTATCTAGGGCCAACTTCTGTGCAGTCTTAAGTATGTTTAGAAGTCTAGTATACATATATTTTTGCATATATAAGCAGCATATTAAACAAAAATATTTAAATGTTGCTAAAAGACTACAATTAAGATTATTTTTCTCTATTTATTTCTCTATATGATATTTTTTAAAATGTTACTATACTTTAACGCTTTGCAAACATGTCTACGGGCGTGGCATTAATTCCAATATATAATCTAATATAATAATTCCAATATATCAAGCCAAATAATACTGTAAATAATAGTTGTTTGTGTGATATAGTGCCGTGTTTCGAATATCACCATCGCGGGGCAAGAAAAGCTTGAGGCAAGTCGGACCTCGACCGAGGTAAAAAAACCCCCAATGTACGTAGACGCGCGATGTGCAGCTCTGCTATTATAAATATTAGGAAATAATCGAAACGGTCAGTGGTCTTCAGCGCGCCGCCGCCCGTCGGCACATCACAATCAGATTTGCGAAATGTGCAAAGTGAGCCGTGCGAGTCACTTGTTCCAGTTCAGCTTCGCCAAACCCGCTCCAAACAAGGTGGCTTCCGTAGCGCGCCACTTTGTTCACATAAAATAGTTATCTACGGGTGAAATAACTAAACTAAATGTAACAGATGCTCTAAAACTTTAGTCGCGAACTCATATCTGGTTTGCAAAATTAGTGCACGTACTGAAAGTTCACGCCGAATTGAAAGTTAATTGCATACGTAAATTAGTTTGGGCTTGCATTCCGAATTAATATTCAATAACTCACACGATACATAGCTGGCAATCGCGTGCTGGTGACTGCTAGGAGATTCATTTAGTGATGCTGTTTGTTGGGGAAATTGCTCTTTATTATATGGGAAGGTTCATATATTATTGGATAACGAAGAGAGCATTCTGGAATCTATTTAGCATTTATTATCTATTCTAATTAACACTTCTAATGTAGTTTCTATAGCGAGAGCTTTTATCACTTTGCTTACATATGATTTTTAATTAGAATTTAAATTAATTTCCACCAGATGTCAGCCCCGGATACGTCGTACTTGAGACCTAGTCGTAGCAGCTTTATTTTATTCAGCAGCCGGCTCCAGTCCGCAACGCTGTCAACATCAACTATAGGTTCCAAGTCAAAGTTATTAAATCTATCCCGTTCGGACGTGTCAAGTGCAGTTTATACTACCGTTAATAAAACAAATGACTATCTGCTTAACGCGTCAATGAACATATATGAAACGAGCACTATATCATTACAAAGCTGCGAATATATGTACTATTAATTAAATCTTCTGTATTTCAGTTACGTTTCCAAGAGAGCGCGAGGGAAGGCGCAGGTAATTCCTAATATATAGTACGTACTAGCGGCTGGCCGTAGCTCCTGAGCGAATTACCGCGCGTTGGCAAATGGCTGCGCAGTTGGAGCCCCGGCGGATTTGTGAACTTGTGAAACGCAAATCATCTACAAGTTATTGCAGTTTGTAACAGTTAATAACCATCTAAAACGCCATTATTTACTTAATGAGCATAAATTATGTTATCGCGGCTATTGAAGTACCATTTGATATTAAAACGTATTACAGTCGGCACGATTTATAGGTGTTCGGCCATCGTCGGTTTAATTATAATCGTTGCGTTGCCGATAGTGGACGATATACCACGTTACTCAAACAGTGAAATGTGTGATAGAACAATTAGCATATACTATTAATAAATATTATGTGTTTCAATGTATTTGAAGTAAATAGTAATTATTGCAAATAATATTCAAAAAAGTTATAATTGGTGAAACGTGGGGGTGTACTACACTCCTCGGCCTACCCCTTTGGGGATTACAGACGTGATGTTACGTTATTCTTTTTTATAATTTCTGTTTGAAAATAATATCCAATGAAGTCGATAATAAAATAATATGTCAGTTCACATCGATTGACGATTTATCGGAATATTATGATCATTATTGACACTGTTATGAATCCTACTTACGGTATAAATATAAATTTTAACTTGTGTTCAGATGTTCGTCTACTTACCTGTTCGAGAAATTACTTCCATTTACTGTAATTGCAGCATAATAAAAAATTTAAATTATGTAGTCATTTTACTGTTACTAGGCATAGATGAATATAATACATGGGCTAACACATCGGCTTTATATGGATATGGTGGGTCTATGTACCCATATAATAATAAATTAATACTTTTTACCCTAGAAAGTCGGAACTTATATTAATAAAAGTATATTATGTTGCTATAACATAAGGCTTAATCATGAATACTGTCAAGTGTTTCAGACCGGGTGCACCGCAACGGTTCCTGGTTCTAAATCATTGGAGAAGTTTTTTTAAATTGTATTCGGGTCGCCTTTACATACCAACTGTAATTGTTTCGAGCCGACATAAAATCACACATGGCGTTAACTAAGTGACGCATTCGATACAGTTACTGAACTGGTACAATCAAGTACAGTCATTAATACTAATAATAAGTTCGGGCGGCTACAGGACTCCGCCATCGGAGCTAGATAATTAATTAATTGACAACAATACCGAGGGCGCCCGAAAGGGTCCCGTACGGCGGGTCACTGCGATATTAATACCGAAGTTTGTTTTGCGCGGTCAATCGTTGTCAGCGACAGGGGCGCGATATGAAGGGTTTTGTTAATTGAATTCTTACCGACATTGAAAGAGAATATAAAATATTTCGAACGCTGAGTGCATTACCTAAATCATCAAAAAACCTATAATCTGCCCAAAAAGCTTCTGAGAAAAACATCATTTTCTTCGAGGTTCCTGTGTAATGTTCAGCCCTGTGTTTGTGATTTGTTCACCGCTAAGAGCAACGTAACGCTTCGTCAGTTAAAAGGTGGAACGAAGATGCCTGTAGCGCTGAAACTGAGCATTGTGACCCTCAGTTGGACCTTAGATTTTACGCGGCAAGTACATTTGTAGTGAAATACGTAAAAAACACGCCTGTAATCTCCAAGGAGGTGGGCAGAGGAGTGTAGTGCACTTCCGCGTTTCACAAGTCACGTTTACGTCCCATGTAATAAGTGGTAAGCCTATTGCCACCGGGCACAAATCCAGACGCCAGTTCACTAATAGAAATTCTAAATTAGAAAAAGCTAATAATAGGTACCCGACACGGAATTTGAAACAACTAGGCAGTGGAATGTAGTGAAATATTATTATTATATTGTTTATACCTATACCTAACCCAACTAATCTACCCGAAACGCGATATAGAGATTATAGTTTACGGATCCGATCAACAGCGCATCATACGAAACATTTTGGTTTTCCAGCTACATGCGATTATAAATAAAAAATTTGTATGCTACTTTAAAATTTATGTCCATTATAAGCATGAACGTTCTTCAACACAGGATGAGGAAAATAAAGTTACGGAAAGTGCCTTTATCCAAACCAGAGCACATAAATGTACGAGATGGATAATTTTCCTTAGAAATAAGGTCATAAATACAGTTGATACAGGCGCCGTCGCACAATGTAATGAAGAATAAAGAGAGACGAATTATATTGTTAGCGTTTGTACGCAGACCATTTTGTAGAAAGATAATATTCATTTCCATACAACGCTATTGTCCAGGGATCCCCTTAGTGATATTTTCCACTCCATAACATAAAATTTCGTCTCCCCTATTAGAGTTCTTCTACAACAGTTTTATTTATCGAATGAATCGTTACAATATCATATTAATATTAAAACTCGTTACGACAGAGCGACATGTTAATTAATTTAAGCTCGTTTCATGTGGCATAAGATTGAAACAATAAATTGAAAGTTATAAAGCGAGTCGATGTTGGGCTGTTTAATGTGCAATGCAATTGTAATCAGTTAATTTAAATGTTTCATAAGTGAATTCAGTTTATTGTGATAATTATTCTGAATATTGGACTATTTGTTGTACTGGAATTTAAATGTTCAACGACTGATCGAGTAAAATGCCTCCGCGATGCCGTGGCATGGTGGCTGCCTGTAACAAGTGCGAATCCTACAATGCTTAGAGACTTCCAATATTGCAATTTTAATAATAATAAGTAACAATAGAACTCATGAATATCTGAAATAATCCGTTGAAATTGTGAAAATTATTTCTCAATTGAGTATCTCTACTGATTCCAGTGGCAACACTTGCTAACCGAACCTGTAACACATGTGTTTATTCTAGTATAAGTGACAAATGTGCCGCGAATTTGGGAGCTTAGGTGAGGGCTGACGCTTTTGTGAAAGGATATAAATTTCAACGTTAGATAACGAGTGCACCCCGCCGGTGTCGGCAGGATGTCATTCAACAGACAGCCTCGTTGTCCGCACTAAGAAACAAAATCCGTAAAAAACAAAGTCCGCACAACAAAATCTAAGCTCGGGGCGCTGGGCCGAGTACATCGCTAGCCGATTAAATTTCGATAACATCCTGTGTGGCCACTACCTAAGTATTACCGTTTGTGATTAATTTGTAATTCAATTGGAATGATCGTTTTCAGTTTACATCATGTGAGGTTCGTACACATTCGTACGCACACGACGCCGCGTACTTATGTAACTCACAACCGCAAGTTGGAAATTATTGTCTTCATTATCTTAAAGAATCACGAGATGCTCCAGACTTTTACATCCAGAGGGACTGGTCCGATTGATCTCCCTGTGCCCTTAAAACCAAATGTTAATGGATATACTAGGTAATTCTCACTAGTGACTTTGGGGGAGAGAGAGCAAGACGGTATAGGAGATTGTGCAAGTGAACCATATGGCTAACTACTTATACAGGCTCTTATATTAATTTAAATGTCGCTTTCTTATACAGAATATTACTTGGAACATTTTGGTATAAAATAAAATCACCGAATGTGAGAGACAGATTGCAACACGTTCGTTTTTATATAAGGTCTTTTAGCAGAGCACCGTCGTAAGTAGTCTCGTTTGTCTAGTTTAAAATAACAACGTGACATAGTTGGAAGCCGCCTTGCCGCCGCGACGCCTGCGAAGTTCCCGCCGGCAGCGAGTTGGTCGTGAACCTGCATTGTTTGCCATTAGCCGACGCTCAGGCGCTCCATACTGCGTGTGCGGCAGTAATGATATCATCTTTTAATGCATACTAAATGTGTTTTGCAAGTTCGAGCCACTCCCGGTAGCGCCAGGCATGGCACTTTGAGAATTTAGTTTGCACTGATAATGCATCGAGGACTTTGAAAATTGTAGGGTTGCTGCTGTTTCGTAACAATGTTGCGCTCGAAAATTTTGAATCCTCTCAACTATGAAAACATTTTAAGTGAGAGCGACAATAGCATCATAAATCACTATTTTAGCTGCTGACTAAAGTGTGCCGAAGATTGTAAAGAAAAAACTGAGCCTGTACCGAATTAATTATATAGCCTGCCATACCTCAGTCTGTCAAAGTTACGACGGCAGAAATATCCGCGCAACGCTTCTCGCTCGTACCAATAATGAAGTTTGAAGAGATGAGGAAGTAACCGGAAATTGGAACCACTTCCCACTGCAATATCAGTTTTTGTTTCTTTTTGAAAACTGGATGCACTATGGAAGTCATTTTTTTCTACTCACTCTGCACTGAAAATTGATTGGAACTGTACACGTCGTTGTGAATTTTTTTCCGAGAAGCAAACGATCAGGCAACGAGGAGCTGTGCTTTGCAATCTGCAACCGGTTTCATCAACGCGGAGGTTATAAGCAAAAATCCTCAGAGGACTTATGTTCGGGATTAGACTGGAAAGGCTGATGATAAGTTAGAAGCCGCTCATGCACATTTGCAATCAATCCCGATTCTAATATTGTTCAAATAGGATTTTAGTATTGTTAAGTCTGACTACTATCAGTTGATCATAAAACAGTTAAACATATGGTAATAAAACCCTACCAGTAGGAATCGACAGCATGTGTGGTCGAAGCAAGTTCCAGACACAACCTGAACACTAACATACTCACCACTAGTTTATGTATGCAACCGGCTACTACACTTTTTAGGCTGAAACAGCATCGTTTTCATTAAAATAATTATGGACCATTGTCCACAACTTGCCTTTGCATTTGATGGGACCAGTCCGAGTTTAAAACGCACAGAATGTTTTCAGTTCCAGAGGATGTTTTGATTCCATTAAAATAATAGCTGCAATGAATGTCGTTGTGTATGTTATGTCTCGTGCAATGTACACAGTGTGTGCGCGTGTCCTGCAGCGGTGCCGTCGAGCTCTGGCCGGCTGCGATCTGCGGTTCCAGATGTTCGCCCACCGCTGAGTCCGTACTCCGCAAGTGCAAAACACACTATATACGGAGTTAGTAAATACTAAGCGTTCCGAACATGTTCAGCATTTGCATTGTAGTTTCTTAGTAACCAACATTTTATAACAAGTATTTAAAGATGAATTTTGTCGCTTTAAATGATATTAAAGATAATTTATGGTGCTATTACCAGACTTACGAAACCACACATGTATATCAAGACATAGAATTTTTAAATAGCAATTTTGTAATCAAAAGTTATCTTTTTCAGAGAAATACTTCTGCCTCGCAAAATATTGAAAACAAATGAACACGAAAGTTCTTAATATTTACAGGAAGGGCTATCAGAAGTGACCGTAATAATGTACAAAGGTAAGGTGAAAGCTCCAACATTCGCAGCAGGCGCCGCCTGCGGGCACAGCTGGGCGGGCGGCGCGCATCAGCGTTAGTTCCAAACGCAGCGACGGCCCCTCGCTCATAATGCATGTAAACTAGAATAAAGTAAAAAGTAACCGAATATTGTTTTGCCGATCTTTTGCCATTTTTATATTTATACCACTTAAACGTATTATTTACGGCAAGCCAATACTGTAGTCTAACGAAAACTGAATTATTGTATTTTACTAATGTATAGAAACTACAGCACCTCTTGACGAAAGCCCTAGTAAGTGAAGCGCGCACTCTGCCGCCGGACGCAGCTGTGGCCGCGCTGAGCGCACGTCCATTAGCGCCGCGCTCCGAGCGGTCGCCCGGCTCCGGCCTAACGCTGTTATAGGCTACTGCAATTTTGATAACACACGCATGTGACAATATTATGCGCATACTGACCTTTTTAATACAACCATGAAATATAACATTTGTTTTTATCGATTATTTTCAAATGCTATTAACCCAAATGTTTTGTAACGATAACGATAGAAATATCTTAGAATGGGTCAGTATTAGTTGTCGGTATGAATATCACTTAATTGATAACGAGACTACAGTATCAGGAGTCTTAGTAACTTTGATGGTGTTAAATAAATACATAAATATCTCGGGACCTCTCCAGGATCAACCATCTGATCCCAAACAGATCAGAGCCTATGCAGGAAGCTGATAAACTGTACAAATGTATAACTACAAATACTTATGTATGTCGGATCGTCACTATGGTCGAACGGTAATCGAACAAAGAGAAACAGTCTAACAAATTAGCCTTCCTAAGGGGCACTAACGAACCGGGTAAATGAAACGAGTAACATTTCCTAGTGCGGAGAAGCGATCTCTAAGATAGCAGAAAAGAAAGTCCCTCTCTATTTAGCGCCTGTCCAAGCTCGGGATTAGAATAAGAGCTACGATATATCCTGCCTGTCGTAAGAGGCGACTTGAAGGAGGCTTCCGGGATTGCGAGCGGCTAGAGTGGGAGCTCGAACCGTTCAGGTGGCGAATCCCGGGAAGGACGACGGTATGT
>DWJK01002568.1:0-14421 GCA_018248815.1 Croniades pieria auraria
GCTCAGTGGCGTGCCATTGGAGAGGCCTATGTCCAGCAGTGGATGGGAGCAGGCTGATGATGATGATGATGATGATGTATGCTTATATGTAATTATACATATGTATATGTGTAGTAACCAGCTGTCTGGTGCACAACACAAGTTCTTCCGATGTCTATTTTGAGAACAGATGGCCGTGTGTTGAGATGTCCCAAGATAATTATTATTAGTATACCTTATAATATTTCGTAGTATTCCCTAAATTATTTCTTAGTAGTCCAACATGGTGGTATTCCCATTTATTACTTAGTAGTTCAACATGGTGGTATTCCCATTTATTTCTTAGTAGTTCAACATAGTGGTGTATTCCCATTTATTTCTTAGCAATCCAACAGCGAGGGAAATCAATTAGACCTATATATATAGAACTGTGTGTGTTCCAGTTCTCCGTCAGTCCGGACACGCGCGCCGAGCGTATAACTAATTAATTCCCCTAGGGCTCCGACCTTGTTCCTCCATTGTACCAGCAATCCGGGCCAATTGTGAACGACCCCAGACTATTGCGAACACGTAACGTACCCCGTACATACAACAAATCACAACACTGTCAGTCCGTCATCGTCCGCTGCTGGACACAGGCACGCCACTGAGCTCGATCTTCTCTCGTACATACAATACAACTATTTTTTATTGTACACCCAAATTATTGACTGCCTCGATGGTCAAGTGGTCGCAAGCGCGACTGCCTATCGGTAGGTCCCGGATTCAAATACCGGGTCGGGTGCTATTGGATTTTTTTAATTTAGAATTTCTAGTAGTGACTCGGAGTCTGAAATTGTGCCCTGTGTTTGGCAATAGGCTCACTACCTATTCCATGCGCCCTAAACGTAACTGGTGAAACATGGGAAGTGTACATACTGCACGACTGTCTATCCCTTAGGGGATTACAGGCGCGATGTTACACAAAAGGTAAACAACAAGCAGTGCAAATTTTAGAAGGTGCACAAAAAGGCTTTACGTATCGGAAAATGGATGCGTTTTGAGAGTTGATTGATATATATATTTGGTTATTAGTGCACGGGGGCCTATGTAATGAAGAGAGTGATATCTGTGTACGGGGCATGTCGGCCCGGTATTTGGTATAATTTTCCAATAATATCACTAAATAGTTCACTAAACATTTCATTTCCAAGAGCGCATGGCTCAAGTTCAATAAACAATTTGATTCTGCAACAATTGTACACGCTTTCAACTTTCACATCTTCCATTCTTTCTTTCTTTTCTATTCTTTCTTCATGCATCTTATTGGAACTACTGTGTCTGGAATAAAACACTTTGTGAAACATATGTCATGGGCTCTCCGAATATTATATTTAATATTTATTGGTGAATGTGATTAGTGGCCTAATTTTAATGATTATTATTCGTATCGTATCGTCTTGTGGGGTAGGCAGAGAGCACCGAGTGCCAAATATCTTAATCATTACTGACGTGTTGATTAAACAATTAATTTTACTATTGTCGCCAACGGTTTAAATCACAAGAGAATGCAAGTTGGGCTCTAAACAAGCGTTGACGGGTCCTTACGGAACAATCGTTATCGCTACGTGGTTTCCCACACATTTTTTTGCCGAAATGGCCTCTTCCGGTCACTTGAGGATAGTCAGACGGTCGTATTGAACATAGAAAAATAACCTTTTTCTCTTAAGTTTAAATGATGAGGTGCTAATGTCACCCGCGTGAGTGATGCGGGTTAATTAAAATATTAGTTCAATAATCGTTCACACGGTCGTTTTCGTAAGGAACACATTTAGTATAAAGTCCCGACGACCGAGCGGCTGCGGGCATTACGATTCCAACCAGCGTGACCGTAACTCTATCGAATAGTATTGGAGAATAGTGCAGTGCCTAATATTACAGTCTTTTAAACTCTGTTGAACCTTAAATGCTAGCCATCTATTAACAACATAAAACATTGTTCGCTATTAACGACAGAGAGGAAAGGTATCTAAGTAAACTTAGCGATACGAGGCACGACTGGCATATAGTCTAATATGATTTTACGGCCCGACGGAATAACGCGGCGTGACTCGCTCGGCCGCCCGCTTTGTTCTCTGTCGTTGTTGTTCTAACGGACTGTTGTTTTTTGTTTTCTCATCTTTGCTGTTGACAAGATTGTTGTTCGCTTTAATTAGGTTTGTTATCACCGAGCGTTTCTATTAATGGATATATAGACTTAAAGGAATTGTTTGTTATTATGTTCTATTGACTTGTAGGAATTTGGGTCTCCACTCATATTGAGAGATGTGTGCAGATTTCCTCACGATGTTTTTTTCCATCGTTAGCAAATGATATTTAATTTTAAAACGCACTTTTGTAACAAGGTGCGCGCTATAGATTTGAAACCGGCAACCCCGGAGTGAGACACTGAATTCTTAACCACTAGTCTATCACTGCTTATATATATATATATATACTTATTAATCGCGAAAAGTCAAATGTAACCCAACGTAACGGCTGCATTTCCCTGAAGGGATATGCAGAGTAGTGTTGTTTCCAACGATTCACTGTATTATATGTGTCATGGAATTAAAAGCCTTTTGCCATACGCCAGGTACAAATCCATACTCCGAAGTGTTACTGGTAAGACAGTTGAGTGTTTAGCCTTGAATTACCACCAGCGAGTATTACTCACTGAGCACTAGGTGGCTTACGACGCTTAGTGAAATTTACCACCTCGCCACGCGATGGCTTAGCGCGACTCGTGTGTCCTACTCGTTTTACTTCGCTTATCTATTTATCAAATATTCTCCAATTTAAGTACTAGTAAGGTTATGTGTATGTATGTATTTAATTATGGTTATAATTATTAGTCTTGTCAGTGGTGTGTAACTCACATTATATTTTGACCCTTAAGTCTTTGTCACTTTTGCTTCCTCGTTTTTACTTGTTTCTGTATAAGAAAGTGCGAGTTGTAAACGTGCTGTGGAGCACTCAATGTTCATTCAGTCGGTGCAGGCTCAGTCATTCAGTCACTCTTCATAAGAGAGATGTCTCTCAGAACTCATTAACTCGGAGAACACTATGTATTTACTGTAATTTATACCGTGTTGTGCATTGTTATCAATTCTTTCTAACTGTGCTAAGGACACTGACGGTCCTTACTCCCACAATTCTGTCACCATTTGACAATGGTAATCTTATTAACAACTGGCTTTACTGACACCAACAGTCTTATATCTATGGTCCTGTTTGAGGTCGCACGCAGTTGTCCATGGGCGGCAGCAGCAACTTCTGACTGCTGTTTGACTGCTAGTTTGCTGCTCTCTACGTAAAAAAAATATGGTCGTGCTGCTGCGTAACATTCTATGATCATATCCCACTACTTCCGTATTGTTTGTTTATACATTTGCTGATTAGATATGGATACAGTGAATATTGTGAACGGTGATAGCCAGAAGTGAATTTGTTACGATTGTTCTAGAACATTTTACTATTAAATGTTTCGTGAGTATTTATACACTTGTTTAAAAATGTACCGGCTTAACTCATGTACGTTTTTCGGAATGGCCCGACTAGTTTCAGACGTGTACGAGGTCCTTCCTCATGAGCACCCGCCGCTTGCAGCGAGGTCGCGACGGAGACTTGAGTTCTAGAACATGTTTTATATTTTACGTTTTAGGTATGAGCGGTCCGTGGAAAATGTACGATAATATGGTTCTAGTTAAAATCAATGATGGAGTGCAGCGATGTGATTATGACGACTTTTGATTTGTTTATGGTGATATTCGTTTCATCAGTATTAAAAAAGATGTACAAGAAATATTAAGCACTTGGTTCACTAAATGCGGCTTTGTCGCTTTCCACGTGTTTTCTTTAAAATAATCTTCTTTAAAAATATCACATGTAAAAGACACGGTTACCTGTCGATATTTACCAAAAAGAGCAGTGGAAAAGTTAATCGTTGTTTGTATCGTCACTCTACGTATCTTACGGGGCTAGGCAGAGAGCACGGACTGCCAAATAGCCCTATTCATTACAGACCTGATACCCTTCTTTTAAATCACCACTATTATCATCTGGGTTCAAATCCATGGCGCGCATCTCTTTACAAAAGTGCGTTTTAAGTTTAAATATCACTTGCTAATGGTGAAGTAAAACATCGTGAGAAAACCTACACTCTTTAGAATTTATTAAAAAAAAATTCTAGGTGTGCGAAGTCTGCCAATACGCACTTGTCCAGCGTGGCAGACTACGGCCATAACCCTCTCAATATAAGAGAAGACCCATATTACAACAGTGGAATGACAAATGGATCGATTATTTTTATTATATTATCATCAGTAAATGCTTATCAGATATTTAAATCCGAAAAATGACTCGAGCTACCATCCGAAGATATGTTTACGTGTCTGCTGGGTTAAGTATTTAAAATGGATATTAAATATTTGGATTCTCACAACTGTACGTATAAAACATGTCGCCAATGAGCCGCAGGCACCCGCGCGACGTACCGCACACCACGTGTCGTAACACTGGTGCGAGCGGAGCGCGGGAGAGACGGGTAGTGACGTCATAACAGACTTTTGGATGTCCTCCCTTGAAATATCCCTATGCTTTGGTTATTTAATGTATGTGTGACCAATCGTACGTTTTAAGTCCTAATTAGAAATGGTTTATTTAGTTCTGAAAATAGATGAAATTATTCGAAAATTTACGACTTAAAAAATGTACGTATGCTCAGTGTTAGTATCAAACGGGAAACGTAATCCACAGATTATTCTAGAAAAACAATAATCGATTATTATGTCATAACGACAGGTATGTTGCCGGGTAGGCGGCGGAAGCGAGTACCCAATGTATCTTGACAGACAGCAATGAATGTAAAACAAATATATTAGATATTTGGTACTCGGTGCTCTCTGCCTACTCCGATATAGACTTGGTGTGATGTTACAGTACTAATTGAGAACGAAACTTTCCATTTCCACAGCTGCTGGAGCTGTTCGACACGGAAGACCCGCGCGAGCGCGACTTCCTCAAGACGACACTGCACCGGATATACGGCAAGTTCCTCGTGCTGCGCGCCTACATCCGGAAACAGATTAACAACGTGTTCTACAGGTGAGATGAGAGTTCTGTACGTGTGGTCTAGGTACGTATGTATGTGTGTATGTATGTATGTACAAATGTGTGTGTGTATGTGTATGTCTCATCATCATCATCTGCTAGTCCCGTCCACAGCCACTCCAATAAGCACGCCACTGAGATCAATCTACATGTATGTATGTAACAAAACGTAACATCGCGCATGTAATCTCCGAAAGGGTGTAGGCAGATTTCGCATGTCCTAGAAAAGATTAAATATTATTTTTCGATTAAATATTAACCAACGAAATTGTTTCAGGTTTATATACGAGACGGAACACCACAACGGTATCGCTGAACTGCTGGAAATCCTCGGCTCCATCATCAACGGATTCGCGCTGCCTTTGAAGGAGGAGCACAAGCTTTTCTTGCTCAGGGTCGGTTTCATTGTTACGTTTTGTCTCAATTCGACTGTTAATTTGGTTAGTAAACTTGACTGCCGTGTCGGGGTCGTGGGTTCGACTCCCACTCAGAACAAATATTTGTACCGTGAACAATAAGTATTTGTTCCGTGTCTCGTTGTAAATAAAAGTGTCTTTATCATCAACATCATCACCATCATCAGCATATCTCAGTCCACTGCTGGACATAGGCCTCCCCCAATGAGCGAGTCGCATCCAGCAACTGCCTGCAGCCTTTCGCAGATCGTCATCCCACCGGGCCGGAGGGAAAAGTATCTTTATAAATGTATATATTTATGTACAGTGTATATTATGTAATTTATCAGCCATTTGGTTGCCATAACACAAGCTCTATTAAAACTTGTTTTGGGATCACATGGCCATGTGGAGACATGTCCATGATTGTGATGATCGGTGTAATCGCCAGGTGCTGCTGCCGCTGCACAAGGTGAAGTCGCTGTCAGTGTACCACCCGCAGCTCGCCTACTGCGTGGTGCAGTTCCTGGAGAAGGACCCGTCGTTGACGCAACCTGTAGTTAGGTGAGAGCACTTCGTTACCCAAGCTTATATAAATGTCTAGAAGTCCCTGAAACCGAAGTGCGTGTATGAAGAGACAGATGAATGTAGAAGAGACAGCCAAATCTGTAAGGATCTCCTTCTTCTCTTAATGCCTCTCCAACTAGTGAAGGTCGGCAGTTAGCTCCGCATATTTCCTTCGGTCCTTTGCTAAGCTGAAAACTTCAGCGGCATTTGTAGACCTTTACCCACTCTCGGATGTTACTTAGCCACGATTTCCTCAAACGCCCGACTGACCTCCTGCCTGCCACTTTGCCCATCATTATAAGTTGCAGGAGTTCATATCTATTATTTCTAAATATGTATTGTATTTTTGACGGTCCGCATTAATTGGCGGTTTTTTCCAGCTCGGCATAGCACTTCGGCATTAGTCACCCGGTGAGTCCAACTAATGCACACATTTCAAAAGCTTCTATACGTTTCCGGAATTGCTCTGTGATTGTCCAGGCCACACATCCGTATAGAAGTATGGGCCATACGTATATAACATTGGAGAAGACGGGCGCGCATCGATATCTTCATGTTGTGGCTGCAAACGACCCTCTTCATGTTGTTGAAGGCACTACGGGCGTGATCAACACGGGTTTTTATTTCTAACTCGTTATCCCAGTTTTCGTCAATCCGTGTGCCGAGATATTTATATTTACGTTCGCATTCCCGTGTCTTTCCCGCTACATGAATCGCAAGTCTTATATTCTTCTTCTTGGTCACTACCATGGCTTTTGTTTTGGCGACATTTAATTGAAGGCCCACCTTCAGACAGCAATTATTGATCCGGTCAACAATCCGCTGCAACTCTGCTTCAGTAGAGGCTACAAGGACCATGTCGTCAGCGTATCTAAGATTGGCTATGACACGTCCGTTCACCTTCACGCCACAATCAAGACCGTCCAATGCTTCTACAATAATTGCTTCACAGCATAGATTGAAGAGTGTTGGTGACAATATATCTCCTTATGCGGATTGAATGCATCGTGTTTGGCATAGAGTTCCTCTACATAGTCACATTTATCTGGAACATTTCACGGGCCTACCGTACTTCTCGCCGTATGCGCCCCTGCACGCTCGTCCCCCTGAAGGCCGTCCGCACCCGCGGGAGCTGGAGGGGTTGGACGATGCACTCTAGCACCGATGGTCGGCGAGTGATGACCACTGACTACTACACCGTCAGTCTGACGGGGTGACATCACCGGGGGGCGGTTGACCCCCCGACTGCCCGGGTAAAGAGGGGATCCTCGAGGCCCGCAGACTCGCACCCATGCGGCGAAATATCTGCCACGACGTACGAACGACTGTCTTTTTCTTCTCTCGACGTATCGTTTCGACTAAGGTTTCGTATTTGGCATTATCTGTGTTTTTGCAGGTATTCCGTTCTTCCATTAGGCTATAAATCTTTTTGGCCATCCAATCGATGCTTTGGCACCCACGTTTCCGGTTTCAGATATTGTCTGTACGAATTCGTTACCATGGTTTTCAGTTGGTTCCAATTTTCCTCAACTGATTCGTGGTCCATTTGTTTTGAGTTAGCTGCCCATTCATTAATAACATTCGAAACTTTAGGTCTCATTTCCGGGTCTTTAATCTTTCGTATATCGACTTTGGTTGTTGAAATCTTTTTCTTTAATTGCTTATGGGTACAAGACAACGGCACAATAACTGGGTTATGATCGGAGTTTATATCTGTCCCAGGATAAAATTTGACGCTCTGGATACAGTTCCTAAAACGGCTGTTGACCATCAGATGATTAGTTTGATTGCGCATTATATGTTGCGAAGTATGTCGAGGTGAGGTCCATGTATACAACCGTCTAGGTGGTAGTTGAAAACAGGTGTTCCTAATTACCAGTTGTTGTTCTTGACAGAATCGAATGAGTCTGTTTCCTGTAAGATTTCTTTCGCCTAAACCGTTCTTACCTATTACTCCCTGAACCTCACCTTCCCTAATCTTAGCATTCAAGTCGCCCATCACGGTATTAATCTCATATGTTTTGGTAATGTCGAGCAATTGGCAACTTCTTTGTAGAAGTCCTCGATTTGATCGTCTGTCTTTTCTGCAGTTGGAGCATACAATTGAGTGATGTTAATATTTCTCGGTTTCGCTACAATGTGAATCAACATGGCGCGATTCGACTTAGGCACAAAGCTAACACTGCCTTCGATAGTTTTGCCATTGATGTTTACTCCCACGCCGTATAAATTAGAGGATTCGTCAGAGTCGGAATAATACATTACACGGTCTTCATCTATGTTGTATTTACCATTTCCCTGCCATCTCACATCGCTCAATCCAAATATATCTATGTGCATACATTGCATTTCCCTACAGGTGTTGTAAATCTTCTCTGGGCTTACAAGACTGCGCACATTACAGGTTCCTATTGTTAACGTATTCTTAAATCTACACCCTGGGAATCTTCGCATCCCTGTCCCATTAAAGGGACGCCGGGCACTCGGGGCCGTGGCCTGTTTAAACTTTACCATGTTTGGTTTTTTCTGCGTCGCTAACGACTAGGGAAAGTAGTGCATTGGTTTCCCGTTGTCTTCTGCACCAGACTTTTAGGAGATATTTAGTCCTCAAGATCACTGAAGCTTCCTCTGATCTGACTGATGTATTGTTATTCCGCCATTACTCGGTCGCCAGAGCCTCATCCGTTGTCTAAACTACTGCCGCCAGATAGTCTGAAAGCGCGTACAGTTGAGGTCTTTCGGACGCTGATTTCGAATTATCTTAATTATTTATGTTATAGTTCAAAGTGAATTTTAACAAAAACGGTTCAGGCGTTTTAGTATGAAACTGTAATAGATATGGACAGATTAATTGTTTCGTTTATATTCATATGGATTCTTTTTTTTTATTCGAGTTCTTCGGTATTTTCAGGGCATTATTAAAATACTGGCCGAAGACACATTCGCCGAAGGAGGTGATGTTCCTGAACGAAATGGAGGAGATCCTGGACGTGATCGAGCCGGCCGAGTTTCAGAAGATAATGGACCCGCTGTTCAGGCAGCTGGCTAAGTGTGTCTCCAGTCCACACTTCCAGGTCAGTTTACAAAAAAAAAATTTAATAATTTTTTACTAAAATAAATTATAAGGCATAATTCTTTCCTATTTTATACTTACCCTACCTTAATGTGAAGGGTTAAGACAGCAGACTACCACACTGAACCAATGTGGGTTGGAAGATACTACATGCCCTAAGGACCATTATAGATCACTCCATGGTGTATAAGTGTCCGTGATGTTTTCTTCACTGTTATAGCAAGTGATATTTTAACCTTAAAAGCATAGTTCTTTTCTGAACAGTTATGCGCTAGGAGGGAGAGTGAGTGAGAGGCTGATTTATGAAACATCAGATTGTCTCTGTTTTTTATCATTTATTTAATAAAATAAGCTCACAAAACATGCTTAACACTTCAGGTGGCAGAAAGAGCGCTCTACTATTGGAATAACGAGTACATAATGTCCCTAATATCGGACAACGCGACGCACATCCTGCCCATAATGTTTCCATCCCTCTACCGCAACACCAAGAGTCACTGGAACAAAACTATCCACGGGCTGGTGTACAACGCGCTCAAACTCTTCATGGAGATGAACCAGAAACTCTTCGACGAGTGCACACAGCAGTACAAACAGGAGAAGCAAAAGTGAGCGTTCCTTTAATAGAAACATGAACGGTGCTAAAGTAGCACCCTCGAAGACACCTAAATGTTTATCTTTAAAAGTTTGTTCGGAACATCTATTTACATGTATTTTTACAATGTAGTTTTAAATTTTCGATCACGGTATTTATTTTTAAAGATCGCTTCGACTAAGAAGCCAGTCGTCGTCGCGACTACCGGTCAGACCTAGCGTCAGTCTTCATCTGAGGCTCATAAAACGTTGCTAAGCTCGCTTACGACCGCGACAGGGAGCGAGAGCGGCTAATGCAGCGCGAGGAGCTGTGGCAGCGGCTCGAGGCGCGCGCCGCCGCCAACCGCGCCGCGCTGCCGCCCGCGCCCCGCCCGCCCCCCGCGCCGCCCGCGCCGCCCGCCCAGCACCACGGCGACGTGGGCCCCGCGCGCTCGGCCGTGCCGTGCTAGCGCACGTGGCCGTCGCCGCCTGCCCGTGTGTGACGAACGTGTACTTACTCTTGCACGGTGGCCGAGCCCCGAACTCACAGATACAGTGGTCGCAACGAAACACGAAATACATCTATTCGTATCCTTCTTATCCTCCACCGGTCGATTGCACACATCGAACTGGTGAATCGAACGTGGGAGCCGAATGAACGATTGTCTATGCCTACTGTTATGTTGCTTTCCAACGTCGACCGAATCTGACAGCTACTTGATGTCTCCTGTCAGTTTGGTTTGACAGTGAGAAGTAGCAACTCGTGAAATACATCAGAGAGAAATGAAGCAAACCATAAACAATGAAATATAGATAAATCTGCAGGACAACAAAAATAAATGCCAGTAAAAGATGAACACTCATGTAATTTTTAACAAATAAAAATTCTATTATAACAAAAAAATTTGTTAAATGCACTAGACTGTATCGTTAGAGAAGTCAATAAAAGACTTCTTTGTGTAAATAGTCATTAGATACTTGACTATAGAATGAAATTGACTGCAAATACATTGTCTTACTGCATATTGGACTTAGTGGGACACCTTGGAAGAGGACTATGTCCAGCTGTGGGCTGATTTCAGCCGACAATGCTGTTCATGATTCTATATTGTTAACAGGGACTTCTTGAGAAAAAAGCTAATGTACAGTCAATCTGTTAAAAGAAAATTTGTATTCAGAGGAGCGATGACAGATCACTTGTTCCATGGCCTTGTGTTATGTTCTCAGCTGTTGCCCTGTACTATATAAATATTCCTAATTATTATATAATAGACTATAATTATTAAAATTGTACAGTGAGGTGTTGGTATACATTTTGTAAGGTTTGATGTTGTGAGACATCTCTACAGTGGATGTGTGTGTGTTGAACAATGATTATATTAAAACGATGGTGTTGTTGACGGTTTGTTATTAAATTGCTGTCCGAGGCGCTGTGGTGTGACGACGGAAGCTATATACCTACGTACATGACCCAGTTTTATATAAATTCTGGCTCTATATATTTATAAAAGCTGCTAAATCTCCTCATAGTATGTGTAAAAAGAATAGTTAAATCTTCCGTTTCCATGTATTATCCTGATCGAGTAGAAATTTATTAGGTAATTTCACAATATTTTCAGACCGTGCAGAAGGTATATATCCACTCCGTCCTCAGATCTACAGCGCTCATTGCGAATTGACATTATGCCATACAGATGTTCGTATTGATTGATTGATGAATTAATTAATTAATATTGTGGTTACCTGTATATATACATATAAAAACTGTCGCGTGTATGTCAGTCGCCTATAAAATGAACTGTGTTTTAGTGTTAGTGTCACCTCGGCACCGCTTATAATACCACACGGTGGCCTGCGGGTGTGTGTGTGCACGGAGAGAAGTATAGATTAATATAAGATGCATTATTATAATTATTATTGTTCCCCTTGGAGTTTTGATCGACTATACGACTGTATCAAACTGATGGAGATATATGATTCATGGAGTATGATTTCGTCCCAAGAAATTTTTGATCTGTGATCGGAATTTAACCGTTTGAGTGCTGAAGAATTTTCTCATATATATGCTAAAAGTGCGAAATGAAATGCGTAGGAGAACAGGAGAAGTGCTATCTCGCTCCTCCACATTATTGGCACACGACAAGTGGAAGCGGGATAGCGCTTCGCCGCACTCAAACGGTTAAAGTAAGTTTTGTAATGAGGTCGTGCTTTTAATTATAATTGTATCATAATTTTTTCTCTTGTATATTTATAAATATAAATCTATTTTTAATTTAGACAATCGTATTTGATAATCGATTCAATCTTTGGTCGATAATCGATTTTTAATCTTTGACGGTTGCCTTCAAAAGCATTTAAAAACGTACGGATAGATGGCTCGAAAGGATAAGCTAAAAATAAAAATCTTCATTTTCTAATTCAGGTATTCCGGTCCCTTATAATAGCAGGAAGGAATAGAGCCCAGGTGCGCGAGGCTAGCAGGCAGTCGGCTAGTCGATTAAAGCTCCATACATCATTTATATGCAATTTCATACAATTGTCCCCACCGCAGCGTCCCGGGGCGCCATGTATATATAGATTTTTATATTCTGTTGTTATTTCTGTTCCCGTTACGTTATTTTCATGTTGCTACCTGAATCTTGATCACGAATCACTCCAGATGGCGGTAGCGTGGAATATTTTTTCTTTTTCTTTGTAGCCAGTCTTTCAAACAAATCTATCATTATTTGTAATTTATAGAAAAAAAATCACACATTTATTTACACTTTACTTTCCATCGTTTCTATATATTTGTACCCAAAATTATGTGAACTGTTTTACATTGTATTATTAATGTTAATTTTAAAATGTAATTTTATTGTTTTTTTATATTTAGAATGTCCATTAGCTCTGTCCACTTTTTTGAACTCGTTTTTCTAATTCTCGCATTATTTCATATTGTATGTCACTAGAACAATGCATACTTTCATACATTTTCTTTTCAGTATTAACACTTTCCTTACTTAGTGTACTTTTTACTAAGGCTCTTATATAATTTTACCTTTGTATTCTATCGAGGAGTCTAGATTTTTTATTTCACCGAACTATTATGCAAACAGAACTTCGTTGAAGTAGTAATTTCGCTTAAACGGCAACCGTGTATAGCATTTTAGTTCAGATTTTTCATGCGATAATCGTGAGGAGAAATACGGTGACGTCATCGGAGGATTTTCGTTTGTGTGTGTGTCAATGTGTTATAGTATATACCTAAATCATTCCGTCGCGGACTACACGTGAGCACAGGAGTGAGCTCAGTGGGTGCGGTAATGAGCGCAGTGGATGCGGCAGTGAGCTCCCAGTGTCGTTTCTACAATGTATTTTATTTTTGTTTATATATTTAAATCAGACATTTTCCATATTTTTGTGTACTAACACACAGAAATAAACTTAGTCGGTGTAACACTTAGTTGGTTCCCTAAATTTTTTCCTCACTCGGTATATTATTAACTCATGTATGCATTATTATATATTATTATTTATATGATCTTAATGTCATTTTTCTTCTCTGTCATACGTTGGGTTTCCTTCTTTAAATTCCTATTCTATTCACTTCATCGCTTCATGTTAGCGACTTAATTCATGGCACCGTAGCGTATATATTGTTAATCGATTTTGTGTCACGTTACAATTATTGTAAATAATTATTGGTACATTCATTCATTCATTCATTCAGTCACAGATGTAGAGAATATTCAACAAACACTGCTAGGAGGTATTCCGTTTAAAACTTAACGTACGTAAGATTTATAATTAATATTTTGAGCTGTTAAAATGTATGTTATAATAAATATTCCCGTAGGACTTTTATATTACAAAGAAAAATTTAATATAGTTTGACGATTTTGATACACAATTGAAAAACCACACTATATTTAATGTCACTTAAACTGTTAACGTATTCGTTGTAAGACTAGATTTTATACTGCCCGCGTTCATAGTCGGTTTACGTTATTTCTACCAAATGTTTCAAAAGGCACCTTTGAAGTGACTAATATAGCACCGTAAAGCCATTTTGATGGGATTTACTTTGGCTCTTTCACTATTAAACTGCTCATTCAGTACTACTGTTTCTATTGAAAGTCAAAGAACTAAGAATTTCATGTGCGAATATCTCAATTGAGTTTATTCTAGGCCATGAATTTTGTCAATTAATATTCTGTCAATGTTTAACAATCATGAATTTTGTCGAGCTACCGATGTCACAAAGCGATTCGAGTCCCTATATATCTCGTCTGAGCTTATTCGATTCTGTGCTAATTAAAAAAAGCAGGGTTTTTCATTATAATTTCATCTGTCTGTAATTCTGGAAAGTACAGACAGATGTCACTGGCGCTTGGATAAATGTTTGCGAAACTCGCGAAAACAGGATATTTAAATTAAAATTTTACTTTTTATACATTTTCACGAGATATATACAACTACTTAGCAAAGTTCGGAATTAAATCGTTTCAAATTGTCCCTTTCATTTGTATTAAGCGCTACGAATACATCTAGATGAAAAATTTTCGGTATTTGGGCCTTTTTTCTTGCCAATATTGTTAAAGTGGTTTTGACCCGTAATATATGAATCCGCTTCTAAATTTCAAGCATTATTATACTTACTCAAAATTTTAAAAATATGTTTACAAATATATATATATATATATATGTGTGTGTATATATATA
>DWJK01002569.1:0-14421 GCA_018248815.1 Croniades pieria auraria
CATATTGAGAGGGTTAAGGCCGTAGTCCGCCACGCTGGCCAAGTGCGGGTTGGCGGACTTCACACACCGTAGAAAATTTTTTTTGTTTTTTTTATAAATTCTAAGGTGTGCAGGTTTCCTCGCGATGTTTTTCCTTCACATTGAGTGAACATTAAACCATATCCTGAGCAATACCTGAGGAATTTCCACGTCTCTCCTAGTCACTAAAATAATCTATCCCTTGCTGTAAAGTGTTAATTAATTCGATTTAAGACCTTTTTTTTAAAATTAGAATGTACACACAGCTCATGGGGTAGTTAGAAGTCTCCGAAACCATCGTGCATGTATGAAGAAAGAGAAAAATATACAAGAAGCTCGTCAGAGCTCTAAAAATAGATATATTTTTTACACTTTGCCTACTCCGTAAAGGACCTGGTGTGATTATATTACAGTAATAAGAATCATAGCTGTACTGTGTTGGTATGCAATGAAGAATAATTGACAATTTGCACTGTATAAAGAATGATTTGATGGACTCATACGGGTATCAACTCGGTAACGTTGATATCGGGTCATGTACATCCTGTATATACATATATCCCGTTACGTAACGTACTGGCCGGTGCTAACAATGTAACAGGATAACAGCGGGGTGATAACAGAAATTAATGTTCATCGTTTTTCGATGTCGTATCACACAGGGTCGCACGCAACGCGACACTGCTTTACTTAATGGGGTCGTTTGGTTGAAAATAGATAATTGTTGTGTTGTTGGGAAACGTAAATGTGATACCGATACTAATGATTGGATACTGTTATGTAGATGTACTTGGGACTCCGTACTCTCTATCAATCCAGTAACGAACCTGGCGTGAAGATGTAATAATAATGTCGTTTTCTTGACGAAGCGAAAGTCCAAATCAAATTGACACCAACTCAAACTACCAGAAACTTAATGTTTTCACAATTCTTATAGATAGCAATATTATTATCCTTATCGTGGGAGTGTACTACATCCTCTGCTTACTTTTTGGCGATTACAGGCGTTATGTTATGTTTTAAATTGTTGTAGGAAACTGAAATTATCATCTACTGTTTCTATTGTTTTAGTGGGGCAAGTGTTTCGTCAGAGAACGCCTTTAAGGGATTTAGTCTATTACTCTGGCATCGTTTGTATAGTTTAAATGGGACACAGGTCTTTTTTCAGAACGCGATGGCTTAAGGCTCTAGTCTGCCAAGTGTAGCCCAGAGCAGGTTCAAAGACAATGTGAGTTAGCGGGTTACATTATTATATTGTCCAAGTATTAACAATCAATAGGTTAACAGAAATATTTATAGCTCTTTCTAAGAATATTATGGGAGCGTATGGCAATAAGCTCACAATCTATTCCACTGTGGGTCATAAACGTAACTGGTGAAACGTGATACTGTATTACACTCCTCTGGCTACCTCTTTGGGGTTTACAGGCTTGGTATAATTTTTTAAACAATTAGATGCAATACGCCGTTGTTAAAATTATAAAGGAGACAAGGCGTCATGTACCACGCGATTATCAAAGCAAGGACATGCCACAGAACAAGATTGATGTTATTAATAAAACGAAACCTATCAAATATATGCCTCTTGAGTTTTTTAGATTCACGGAGACCGTATACTTATTATGCCTTATACATAATTCCGTTTAACTTACGGCCTTCTTCCCGTAACTATTTTTTTCTAGTATACGCAATGCTTACGTAATTCTCAGAGGATTCGTTTGGAATGTTTTCTGTATTTTGTAAGTCTAAGCCCAACGCACGTGAGGGTGAATTTATTGTTTGGACTGGCCATTTAGGCACGTGCTCTTGAGGATATAAGTTAAAGTGCCTATTATAAATGGGGAAGATTTTGGATCTTACATTACCATGAAGCGCCAGGGCTTGTATTGTTGGACTTTAGTTTTAATAGTACATATGATAGACGTATTAAAATACGAGTATATATTATTTGATTTTTTGGTCCTGAAGTCATATTTCAAATCCCGGGTCGGGTGCTATTGGGATTTTCTAATTTAGAATTTCTGGTAATGACTCGGAGTCTGGATCTGTGCCCGGTGTGTTGCAATAGTCTCACCACCTACTCCATGGGACGTAAATGTAAATGGTGAATCGTGGGAGTGTACTACACACCTCTGCCTACTCCTTCGGGAATTACAGGCACGATGTTACGTGACGTTAGTTATATAACGAAATCCGCGTGTGTGTGAAGAGAGTGACTAATGTAGAAGAAACATGTCAGGACTGTAAGGATAGAGATATTTGGGACTCGATGCTCACAACCTATTCGGTAAGGGGCTTGGCGTGAGGATATAATAATGATACGACTTCTATTTTCTTGTGGTACAAAAAATCACATGATATTTTGTAATCATTGATCACTCGCTTAAAGTTACTGTTTTATGCCATAAATGTCTAGACTTGAACACATCTAGATCTCACAACAGGAGGTACTTTTTGTCTTGGACCTTCCAAAGACGAAAAGCCTGAAAAATTAGCTGGCTAGTATCATAATATACTCTGATTTAAATCAAAATATTCCCGGGTATTGTCGAACTGTGACATGGGTGCTATTCGGGAATGTAACAATGAGGTTAGCGGAATTTGTGTTTATATTGCAGTTCTCGCTCGTTGAGAATTTATAGCGAAATCCCATACACCCCTATGAGAAGCTCCTCGTTACGGTACAGGGAGCTTTATTGTGTTGGTACGACAATCCAAGAATGTTACATTGATGTTCTTTCGGATGAAAGAATGTAATGTACTTTGAAGAAATATCTTGTCTTCCTACATCACTTTTTTCATAGAATAATATTTCAGAATTAGTTCCCCATTTCAGTATTTATATAAGTTGTGAGCTGGAAAAAAATTAATGCCCCTGTCCTGCTATAATGTAGTTTTCGGAACTAATAGAATAGTGTTACGATTTTCGAATTCTAAGTGTTTTGCTAATGAAGCGCCACCTGTTTAGCTACGACTGTTCATATGGGATATATGCGTGCCTACTTCTGTGTATCCTCCCAAGATTTTGATAGCAAATGGGGAACGCAATTTCAATGCGTGTTTTTTTTTTTATTTTAAGATTTTTCTTTCCGGTAAAGTTTATTTAGGTTAACACTAATACGGTCAAAAACATTAATAAGCAAAAATAAAAACTACAATTAAACTTATTTGTTACCTAGTTTTTGGGTTATTAATATAATGCTATTGTTTCATAGGTTTGATAATTGTTATCCTTGACCGGCTGCGCCTTAAACACCACAGTATGTCTTTTTAGAAACTGAAGTCCAAGTTGTGGAAAAGTGCGAAATATATTTCTCCTTAAGCCGATAATCATGGTATACCTTCAAAGTGAGTTTCACACTTAGTTTGTGAATGACGATGAATGATATAGTGTTGCCATATCATTGATGAGCCAATGCTCTTGAAGTTATATATTCCGAGTCGACGAATCTCATTCAGATTTGGGAGTGGGTATATATAGAATTTTGATTGAATACGATACCATAATTATTGTTATATAATTTTGTTCACGTGATACCTCCATTAGTAGCATAATTATATAATATGGACTATGGAAATATAATATAATATGGACGATGAAGGCGCCCTTCAGTTGGTGCGTGGGGGTAACGATATATGTTCCCGAAATAAAGATAAAGTTCATACATACATAAATGTTATCTCGGCTTCGGTTAACTTGGAATATAATATTACGGATTATATAGATAATATAGGTTGCCATTTTGCCATTGCCAGCTCCATAAAAATATAAATCAAACACAACTTCGTCTTATTCACACGTTCCATGTAGCAGATTCTCATAACGATTCAGAAGATAAACTGGCCCGACCTTCTGATAGGCGAGCCGAAAAATTTATGATCCGGCGCGCACTTACGACCCAAACCGGCCCGGAATAAGGAGTCGACATGCCATTTGTACGAATGTTGTACACAAGCTTCTATGAATAAATCCGTTTGTAGCGCAAAATGTAATGCAATTGTATTAGATGTAAGTACCGAAGACCTAGAGAATAGAAAAGCGGCAAGCCGAGGACAGAACGCATTGGCGCTCGTTGGGGGAGGCCTGTGTCCAGCAGTGGAACAATATAGACTGATTTGGTAATAATGGTATAGTGATGATGATGAAAGTGATCGAGAAACGCTTGCTATTTTGACTTGTTGACAGATCAAATTGAGCGGTGATCAAAGGTGTTAGGACGACAATCATAGTTAAATAATTACGAAATTATAGTTAAATAATGACGAAACTTCAATATATCGATAAAAGTATATTTTGTACGATAATTACATACTAACGTAACATCACGCCTATAATCCTTGAAGGTGTAGGTAGTACACTCCCGCGTTTCATCAGTTACGTTAAGTCCCATGGAATAGGTGGTGAGCCTATTGCCATACACCGGGCACGATTCCAGATTCCAAGTTACCACTAGAAATTCTAAGGTATAATGCCATTCTGTCTTACTCCAAAAAGGATATCTGTATACCTGCACCATGTCGAAACTCCTTTGACATATTAACGTGCCATGAACTTAAATAAACCCAATTTAACAGACATCTGGTAATTTCTTTCCATAACGCCATCAAATAGAAAGTTTTGGATCAAAACAAATGAATATGGTTGTTAGACTATTAATAAAACTAAATGACGTTTAAGTTGCAAGGTGCCTATGACCTCGACTGACGCCATGTGATGACCATAGCATTTCATCTTCGAGCAATAAGAGACGATTTATAATATTGTTTCCTTCAAATTAAATTTAATGAGGAGGAATCTTTTAATGGCCCTCATTATATTGAGGAAGGAATTCTGCTGAATAAAATAAATGATTTAGAAAATCAAGTGAAATGAATTTGCGAAATTCGATAGAATTTTTTGTTTTTAGTATTTCTTGTTTTGTTTCAGTTCAATGTAGCCTTAGGTATAGGTTTGAAACTGAGGGCCAGTAAACCTACTATACACTTTGCTCGTATCCATAGCCATTAATATAGCTTTGTCATATCATCCTTTCATTTTGAAGAGGACTAAGATTTTATTTAAGGAGATATTTTGGATTTAGGTTTGTGGTTCCTGTTTACAGTATGAAGATTGCGTTAGTTATTTGTATGGTACAACGGAGTAAGGGTATATATTCTATTTGCGGTGCTTGTAAATGTCTGTAGTATTTAATCCTACTTGGGTTATGATCTACTTAATATGTTTGGAACAACTCGTTAGAGTTCTTATCAAAGATCAATCGAGAAAAGTATATATGTACATATATTGCGATCGCGTTTGGTATAATATCTGATTGATTATGCTATACGTAAAGCGAATTATTCATTAAAATATATATACAAACGTAATATCACGCCTGTAATCTTCGAAAGGGTAGGCAGAAAGGCGTAGTACACTCCAACGTCTCACCAGTTACGTTTAAGTCCATGGAATAGGTGGTGAGCTTATTGCCATACACCGGGCACTGATCCAGACCCCGAGTCACTACTAGAAATTCTAAATTAGAAAATTCCCATAGTATCCGACCCGGGATTTGAACCCAGGACCTCCCGTTCGTCACTCGCGCATGCGACCACTCGACCAAGGAGGGAGTCAACGAGGCAGTCAACGTTTATTCGTCACGTTTACTTTTTATTTATACATACCCAAAGAATTACCAACACCTGTAACGTATACTGGCACTTACGAACAATGACACGACCAGCAAATATCCTTGTAAAACAAAACTGCAACAGCGATCAGTGAATATATACTAATCGTATAACATTTTCAATACAAAATCGCCAAAAAAAAACTGTCATCAACCGTCAGTGGATATATCTGTATCGATCGTTATAACGACATTTTCAATACAAAAACGCTGAAAAATAAATATATGTGTAAATATCTATACTTTCAGCTTTGTTATCGTTCCAATGACATTTTCAATTTAAAAACCCTGAAAAATAAATATATGCATCATTGTTCATATTTTCAGCTTTGTTAGCACCGTACTGCGCAGCTCACGAAACGCTAATGAAGTCATTATAGCGCTTATTGGGAACTCGCATCGTAATTCCACACTAATTATCCACGTGTTATTAGCTCCTTGCGCGCATCGACTCTGTGCCCTTAATGAGACTGCCATTCTGTTTTTCATCTAATTAAAATGCAAATAGCTATGCAGGAGAGCTGATAAACAGGGTAATTACATAGATATTATTCCCTTAGACTTTATTGTTAACTGAAAACTAGATTTAACAGAGCGGAATTATTGGCATTCCCTGTCAGTATACTTAGAGTAATGGTGAGACAATGTGGTGGATAGATACGAGTACCTTTAATAGAAACCCTTTGTTTTTGCCTAAAAACAATAGCCATGACAATATGTGTATGTCTGTACATATAACAGTTCCTAGTGTGTAGATATAACACATTAGACTTTTTTATGGCTCTATTTAAACGTAAAAAAACGACTAAAACTGATAATATATAAAATAATAATATAGAAAATATATGAAAAAAATAAATGAATTAATACAGATATTGAAGGCGAAGGCATTTTCTTAATTATCTAAACCAATTTCTAGAATACCATGCCTTTCAAATCACACACAAGCAAAAATGTGTTCTTAAGATGAACTAGTTTGCTTAAATACATATTTTGGTCCCAAAGACATTAGTTGCACACTACATGTATGTAAATGAATTTATTCAATTTGAAAAATTTCCGCTTCTGTATTCGTACCTTGTATATTAATAAATAAAGTGATTATAGCTATATTTTAATAATAAACCATTGCCAGAGAAAATATCCCTAAGTAATAGAAAAATTTTAAAAATCGTCAGATATGTCTCGTATATAATATTTACATGTGTACCACATAATCTTGAGGTATTTCTGTCCTCGCCCACTTCTCACCATATTACGGGCAGACTCTCTGCTAAGTTGGAGAGTTAGTATTAATTTCGTAACACACACGCACTACCAAAAGTTATGAAAACTTTGATTAAGTAGTAATATTTTTGTCACCATTGAACATCGTTCGTAAAAAGTCCGTTGCGGAGCAAAGTCCGAACTTAAATGAAGCGTCAATTAAACTTGCTGCGACCGTAATTAGGAGTGACATTTGTTTATTTCTGGAAGTTTATCCTGTTAACTGCTCAAGTTTGCCGGTCGTAATATAAGACGTAATTAGCAATAAATACATAGTCTAGCAACACGTTTTATTAACTGCCTTAAGTGATTCTTTGATGACCCGCATGCCCAATGTGGGTATTATGGGCAAAAAAAGTCAAGGAAAGCCTATGTCCAGCAATGCATTTAAACAGGCTCATTTTAACAACGTAACACCACGCCTGTAATCCCCGAAGCGGTAGGCAGAGGAGTGTAGTACACCCCCACGTTCCACCAGTTACATTTAAGTTCCGTGGAATAGGTGGTGAGCCTATTGCCATATACCGGGCGCTGATCCAGACTCCGAGTCACTACTAGAAATTCTAAATTGGAAAATTCCTATAGTACCCGGCCGGGATTTGAACCCAGGACCGCCCGATTAGCAGTCACGGTGGAACCACTCGACCAACGAGGAATCTATTAAAATAAAAAAATATAAATGTATCATATTGTAGTACGCATTTTCATTTATAACGAACACACGTAATAATAATAATAATAATCTTTATTTCAGACCAGGTATTGTCCATATCGTGTGTCAGTAATTAAATCTTAAATTAAAACTTTAAAAATTAAAATTAAAAACATTAAAAATTAAAACTTATAACATTAAAATAAAATTTACAACATTAAAATTAAAATTTACAACATTAAAATTAAAATTAAAAACATGTCACCTTGTATAACTTGCAATGCACTTGTGATACTTGCAATAAATTACGTGTACGAGTATTTATTATATGTGGCAATAATGACCACATGCACTCGCCAGAACAATACAAAAGACTCTAGTTTATTTAATTAAAAAATTGGAAAAAAAGTGCTAATGACTACAAAAACGCTGTACTTGGGGTGTGACAATCATTCAAAGAAATAAACATTCAAAAAATAATTAATAATAATAATACATAATAACACATGTGTAACATGCGCGTGTACGTTTGTTCGGCACATAAGAATAAAACCTCTAACTAAAATAAACCCTAGAACAGTTTACATAAACTGGTAACATAATTACCAGACCAATTCTCACCCATAGAAGTTCCACACCAGCCTCATATCACGTGGTTAAAATGCCAATACAATTTTAAGTCGTTTGATTGCACAGATTAGCCTCAAACGAACCAAATTAGTTACGCTAATCGGTGCCTTAGTTATAAAGCACTAATTAACCACGGTATAACCAGGGTTAAAACAGAGATTAATTCAGAGAGTTGATTGGTAATTGCTTAACTTCAATAACATATAAATTAGTAGGTAAGGAAATCTTTGTATCCCCTTTTTATGAATATTGTAAGATTTGGCATGAAACTTATAGATGTATTACGTGGGATACACTCCTCTGCCTACTCCCCCCGAGATTACAGCCGTGATGTTACGTTTTGCCATTCAAGTTTCTATAGGTAAGGAGTGCAAAAGGATTAAAATTGAAAATTATAAAGAGTACAAATATATTAAAAAAAAAACATTCATTGTATATGTTTCGGTAAATGGAGCGTAGGTCGCCCTCCTAACAGGTCTGATGAGCTGAAGAAAACAGCGGAAAGCTGCTGGATTCGGAAGGCCCAGAACCGGAAGGAGTGGCGCCGATTAGGGGAGGCCTTTGTCCAGCAGTGGACATCTAGAGGCTGGGGAGTATACTGTCAATGTCAAACACATAGTTAAATAGCAGCATAGAGTAAAGATTTATAGGCATTATACCACTGTAATTACAAACTCAATAACGTAACACCAAGCCTGCAACCCCCGAAGCGGTAGACAGAGGAGAATAGAACTCGCCCACGTTTCACCATGAACGCGTTGTATCACGTCCACGTCCCTTTATGGCATAGATGGGGAGTCTGTTACCAGGCACCGGACACAAATCCGGGCTCTGCGCCACTACTAGCAATTTTAAGACAGAAAAATCCATGAGTACTTGACCTTTCGATTACTGGTCGTGTTTGCGATCATTCGACAATGAAGTTATTTAATTACAGAATAATGCATAATAATTAGACGTATTACGACGACTCTACAATAGACGTATTACGACGACTCTACAATCACTCGTGACATAAAAATGAGTCTAAAAACAATTCTACGTAATAATCGCGCTCTGAAAAATACGAAATAAAAAATTTCGTATCTGACATTCTTATCTGGAAACTATTATTAGTAAACGAATAATTAAACAACTTTCGTGTATATTTTAATTTAGTATTTATGTGTAGTGGTGTTTAGAAAAAAGCCGTGGCTGTAAGCTACATGTTTTTTAAATTATAAATTTTAAAGTGTTACAGTATTTTGTAAGTAAGTAAGTAAAATAGTAAACGAATATTGAAACGACTTTTGCACACATTTTGATTTAGTATTTAGATGTAGTGGTATTCAGAACATAGTCGTGGCTGTAAGCTACATATTTTTTAAATTATAAACTTTAAAGTATTACAGTATTTTTGTAAGTAAGTAAGTAAAATAGTAAACGAATATTGAAACGAATTTTGCCCACATTTTGATTTAGTATTTAGATCTAGTGATGTTCAGACCATAGCCGTGGCTGTAAGCTACATATTTTTTAAATTATAAATTTTAAAATGTTACAGTATTTTGTAAAAGCAGTAAAATATAATTTATCTACATTTGTACCAAGCAGTTTTAAAAAGATGTTATTGTTTTTTTTTGGAAGTTGCCAGTAGTAGCAGGGAGTTTGAATCTGTTTCTGATATATAGAAATAGTCTCAAATCTATGGTAGGAAATACTCGTATAACTGGTGAATCGTGGGGGTCTACACTCTTCTGCCTACACCTTCGGGTAAACAGGGATATTCTATACATGTTTAGTTAATTCTCTAAATACAGTTAAAGAGTGTTATTTAATATCGGAAATGAACATAACTGCTAGAGGTATGCGAAGGGATTGAAACCGCAAGTCCCTGGAATGGGAAGACTGAAATCTAAACTACTTAGATATGTATATATGTGCATTATACAAACACATGTACAATATCATTTTCTTTGTCAGCTCGTCACTTGTTTGTAGGTAACAAGTATATATATCTAGATATTATGAACGAAGTATTTAAAATAGTAAATTTTACACTGTAAATTTTTAAATTATTTGTATTTCATTTGTTGGAATCCAAAGTACATCACTATAAAGAAGTATCCACGTTCGGCAGAAGTTTAATGCATTTGGAACAATTTACTTATAATAGTATAGACGATATCGTCTTCTGTTAAAATATAAATTACGGTAATTTAAAATTCACAGTTTGATGTACTCCTGTCTAAAGAGTTCGTTTATTAACGATAAGATCGTCAATTTAAATTAAATTTATATTGTCTCCAAATTGTTATTGTTTTATTTTGTTTTGTGTCCAATTGATTGTCTAATGTACAATAAGGAATTATTGTATTGTAGTACAATAGCAAATGTCTAATGCAAGTGAAGAGATCGCAGAAGAAAAACTCTGTTTCATTACATCTCCTTTTATACATAATCTGTTTATTTATTTCTTGAGCTACATGTCTTCTAAATAATTTATATCTTAATATAAATTTATTCGTGTTTTTTATTTAATTGCAGATAAAACTTAAAATGAAAAAATATGGAATTAAGATATTCTTTTAGAAAAATTCATAAATGCATTTTAAATAGCGACTTCAAAGTTAAATAACGGTTAGAATCTTACAAGTTTAGTTCATGAATAGACCAGTATGATATATAAAGGAGCCTGTACACAGCACGCAAACCGAGTTATTCCATGTGGCTTATTTGAATACTGAACTCGTTTGCAGATTACAATTAAACGAACGGTTCCCGATGTACATTTGAATATTCTTTCTCTGCATAACCTGTATGATTTTTATAGTCGGACTGCATTTTTTATGTTTTAGCTGTGTCTAGCTAAGTAGGAGATTTTGGACAACGTTCAATCATAATCGGTACAGCAATTGTTTACGCTGTTAATGATATATGAAATAGAATATAATGCACACTAAGACCACAGTTTACCCCTACTAACAAATTACATCTCTTCCACCTGAAGGTTGCCTGGAAGAGATTGCTCTGATAGCGATAAGGCCGCCTTTTGTATGCCTAGCATTTAGAAACATTCATGTTCATACATGTTAATTTATTTACTGGTGTACAAATAAAGAGTAAATATATAAATAAATAAAATATATACAAAAAGTTTCTATATGTATTGTGTTGCATATATTTATAGGTGTTTTTAAATTGCTTACACGATGCCCGGGCTGCTACCCTATCTCTCATTACTGCCTCTAATTACTATCACATAAGTTTAAACATATCTCGGTGTCAAGGCATCTTACAAAATGTGACAATAATCAAAAGAAAACGCACATCGTATCATGAAATAAATTAAACGTTTGAACGTAGAACAGACAACACAAATCTATGATTATGTTAACAATTTGTCAATAAATCAAAGCCTGTGAATAAACAAATAATTATGCAAAAAAAATCGCGATTTTTTCTCGCAAATCCGCAGCGGACAAGAAAGTGACATGAATAATTCAACTACCTCCAATCCGCACATTCCTCGTAATAATTATTCAATGATGCACTTTGCAGTTAACGAAACAACACTGCTCCACATTAAAACATATTATTAATTATCTAATTAATATATTAGAAGTGTATTAACGCGTGACTTTTCACTTATTACGAGTAATATTATTATCATGTTCTGCAAATTCGCGGGAGATAGTTCGGAACGCGTTTTTAAGCAGCGCCGCGACAGGTCCGCTCGCGTTGCGGCCTTATTTATAACTAACTGAATTAAGCGTGTATTAGATGCGCCCGCGCAGGTGTTGTGCTCACGTTTCTACAGGGTGCTACTTTTGTGGTATTGAAAGGAAATTTTAAGTAATAACGATTAGTCTCTATTGGTAGTGTTGTAAAGATTGATGGATATATTGCTTAAAGGCGTTTGATAGATTTGTAATAACATCCAGGTTTTATATGTATTTTCTAAATATGGTTGTTGGAAGTTATTATTATTGTTTCAGCTTTATCGGCTATGGCATTTTTTCATCAGCGTACCTGTGATCAGAGAAGGCACTAATAGGTTATTTCTTTATAGAAGGCACTATTTTAAAAAGGACCATTAGGTTATTATATTAGATAAAATAACAGTTTAAAATTATATTGTAAATATTTAGAATGGCATTTTAGTATTGTCATTATTTAATATTTATGGCAATAGACTCACCACCTATTTTAAGGGACTTAAAGGTAACTGGTGAAACGTGGGAGTGTACTACATAACACTCCTCTGCCTACCCTTTCGGGGAATACAGGCGCGATGTTACGTTAATTATTAAGTAGAATTTCTGAGAAATCATTTATAACTACCCACTTTTACGAATGTTACGTTACGCTCCTTTGTGGGTAGTATTCAAATGCAACGCAAAAGATAAAAAAAAATATGATAGTTTTTTATATCCAAAATATTTCAATTATCTAATTTTGGTAAGCAGGCATTAATAAGTATAAGGCATATAGTATGTATATATACATAATATGACCGGTATGTCCCGCTGTTGCTGTGTTATCAGCTTAAATTACAGATTCCCGAGATGATTGGCATTGGTGGTATGGACAGATCATTATTGGCAATGTATGGTTAGCCTATTATGTATTGCACTAGTAATGCGCCCGCGGTTTCCTTTGCATTTATATTCTTAATATCTTTTTAATAACCATGGATTTAGTTTGTCTCACCTTATTAGATTAGGAAACGCGAAAATCACCTCATATGGTGAGGAAATGCGAACGTAACATCGTCACCGTAAGCAAGATTTATCAGAGTGTAACACGTTTGCTTAGAAAGTGCCTATTTTTATTATTTTCAAATATTTACATTTTGTTAAGTAGTTAATGCTTAAAGTATTTATATAGTTTGTGAAGAAATCGCAACGAAGTTAGGCGATTTCTTCAAGTTTAGATCCAATTTGCTGTCATAGAAGTGTCCTAACCTAACCTAACCTAACCTAACCTAATAACTGCGAGCCGATCTCTTTATGTGAATAGCAAGTATTTTGATTGCGAATTCTTTTATTATTTACCTTCACGCTAGGTTCTTTCCGGGGTAGGCAGAGAGTGATGCATAGCAAATATACCTTTACAGACTGTCCGTTGACCTTATCTGTATTAATCTATGCATATATTTTGATCAGGATTATCAACGCTTTTAGCATTCCTTTGTTGGAGACCGGTCTTCTTCAAATGCGGGTTGGCATGCTTCGTTCGTCTTACAGATTATTATGGAAGACTCATGGGAGGGTGTAAGGATTTTTTATGATTTTCGTAAGACATGGGTTGCTAACGAATTAGTGGTTTGGAATTATTAAGTAAACATAACAATAAACACATTCCGTAAATATGTACAAACCGACCAAAATATTTTTTTACATACTAAGGTTTTGAAATAAAGAATATATTTGTGACGTCACCCCTATTACATAGTGCGCATTAAGCAGGTTATAAAAACTGTTACTGCACTCCTCTGTCTAAATCTTCAGCGAAATACAACCGTGTTGTTACGTTTCTTAGCTATGGTAATGTTATTATTGTTTACGCTAGGTCAATTACAGTGTAGGCAGAGAGCACAGATTGCCATAAATCTCTATCATTCAAACATAACACGCTTCTTTTAGATTCATCTCACTCTTTATACATGTACATTGATTTAATGTACACTGCACTTAAATAGGTTAAATGAACATTCTCTATGATGAGCTCACGAACTGATATGTTTATGAAACGAATGGAAATGCAACAAAAACGTCACCGCTAGCTCCGGGCCGTGTCAGTGGGTAGACTCACATCCTGCTTACCTTAACACTTGTGTTTTTGCAGGTTCTCGTTTACTTGTCACAGTTTATTCGTAAACACTAGAATCTATGTCTCATTTGCGACTAGAGTGTAATTTCTCAAAAACGCTCTTTCAGAAAACAGTTCGGAAAGTTTTAAATCGTCAAATTATTCTATAACTAGACTGACTATATGACTTATGGATTATTGTGTGATATATAATTATTTCAATAATCATTAATCAATTATTATTTCAAAGTTTTGAACTGTTTTATGAAAGAGCGTTTTCGAGAAATGACACTCTATATATATATATATATATATTTTGTTCTTTTTTTTTTTTTTAATTGGCCCATTAACATTCCACTTTTGGAATATGAGTCTCCTCCCATATTGAGAGGG
>DWJK01002570.1:0-14419 GCA_018248815.1 Croniades pieria auraria
AGGATTCTAGTAATTCTTATATAATGTATAGGTCATTTCTGAATCCTTCGCCAAATTATCTGGTTTCCAAAAACATTACAAGATTAACCTGTGATGCATCCTGTGATCCCTGATCCAGGTGATGGCCGAGTTTTGGAAGGCGAGGGAGTTCATAATGATGAGGATGATCTGTAGAGGCATCTTCGCCTTATAGGCCCTGTGGGTCCAGAGGCGATGCGCGCCCGCTGTCACTCCAATCATTCCAAGTGATAATAAGATCCAATCTAGAACAATCGATACAAAATATTTCTTTGACATGACTCCGTATTGTCGAAAGCTTAACTAAAAGCGGTATTATTATCAGCTGTCATCAGCTCATGGGCATAGGCTGCTAGATTCTCTTACTGAAGAGTATCGTTTGCCACATCGCGCTGGTGAAGCAGAGATAGAGTCCGTACAGCGCTGCGGCGTGCCCGTACGAGAACGTTAAGAGGTTGGTGTAGATGAGCTGGTACTGCCGCGGCGCAGCCTGCGGGGCCACCAATTTTTCGAACTGCTCCTCACTCTCCACGGTGTCTACTTCCTGGGCTGCTTCATTTTCCTTCGTGATCGGCGCCATCGCTCCAGCTGTTAGTTTAAAAAATTGCTTTAAATGATTCTGAATGTACTACTGGGAATTACAAATTAGAAAAACCCACTAATATTTGTCGCGAACCGGATATTGAACATAGGACCATTTGCTCAGCTTTCGAACTTGCAACCACTAGAGCAACGAGGCAGTCAAGATATAGATTCCGAGTCAAGAAGTAAAGACGAGAAACTATTATTTCAATTACACGGCAGCTTTATGGACAGTCACTTGACAGATATCAAAGGTTAATATGAAAGCACGCAGGTACATAAAATAGATGTAAACAAACAAGTCACGGTCATTATAATAACTGACAATAAAACTTCTGCCATTGATATAATAGACACCGTATTGTCTGTCTGTCCGTCTGTTTTTTTTTTCTTTTAAAAGCACCTGAACCGATTTTCATGCAATTTAATATGGAAAGCAACAGGAGGTTACTGGATTCAGAAGGCCTAGGACCGGAAGGATTGGTGGCAATTAGGGGAGCCCAATCCAACAGTGGATATGCAAATGCTGAAAATGATGATAATATAGAAATAGGACTTTGGTTAAGATTTTTTTGAAGAGTACTTTGTTCTGTCGTATTGTAGTGTTTATAAAAAGTGGTATGTCCTGCAAACGAAGCTCTCAGAGTGTCGATTGAAACATAATTCTATTTAAAATTATAATTTTGTCATCTCGCCAAGTTTCTTATGGGATGCACAGAAAGAACCACATACCGAATACGTCGTTACAGATCTCACGTGTTTCTTTCATTTGTATAGTCGACTCCTACATTGGATGGCTTCAATTTAGCTGCTTTTTTAGTACTCGCCCTACTTGCATCTCTAACCCATTAATGGTATTACCGCATCCATCCCCCAACACAATGTTGCCAACATAACAAATATATAACGAATAACTGTATGAAGCGGTTGTCATTATCTTTTTATCGTTCCATTGTTGGATACGGGTCTCCTCAGCATGAGAAGGGTCGAAACTGTTATCTGAACTAGCCACATGTATTCTTGCTTTTCTGCAAACGTTTTTTCTATTTATTTTTCATTCCACTTCAAAGTGCCAAGTATTGGGGGTATTAGGGATGTGAAATCCAGTGAACATATTATAACCAATATGTTTCGATAAGGGAAAAGTGTATAAAATAATTTCGTCAAAAAATAACTAAAAAACTTTTCTTTTTTACTTGTAACATAACGTACACTTACCGGCTTATATTTTAATAGTATTTTTATTTAATAATTTATTTTTGTTATTCTACATCGAGGTACTAAAACTTTAATACAAAATATCCTAACGTTGTTTTATCGACACTCCGTAAGTCAATGTTAATCCTCACTGTCGCTTTGGAGACATCTGCCCGCCATATATAACCTTCGATAGACAGTTGACGGTAAATAATACTAGTTAAACCCGCGGTCGATGCCCTGATTTTCTGACAAGCGGAGCGGAAGGGCGGCTGGTGTGCACGTGTACTTGTTATCTGTATTCCGTTAAATTGTAGACAAAAATGTGGATGTTAGACCGTAGATAAAAATGCAGGTGATGCAGGAGACTAAGACTTACTTATCTTGACCCAATACCTCAGATACTGGCCGACGAGAGAGTCAAAAATGTTCGCAACCACTCTGGCGTATTTTATTTTCCTAGCACTTGAAAACGCATCTTTGCTTTTCATTCGACTGGCTTTGTGGCCAAAATGTAGGTTGTTACGTCATAAAAAGTAATTTGTTGCCATATGTTTGAATTTTGAATGACGTTAAATATTGAACATTGCTCCCCAGCGCCACGACAGCTCGGTAAAATGATCTCTATTCCAAACCAATATATACATACTACATATCATAAAACTGTAACTGATCGCTGTCTATACATGGCAAATATATTTAAAAATTCATAATGGGGTGCCTTTATATACACAAGAGAACCCAAAACAGTATTTTTTTCATCTAGTCTGTTTGTCTGTATGTTTGTGCACGCTAATCCCAGAAATGGCTTATCCGATTTGAATGCAGTTTTCAGAATCATATTGTCATGGGCTTCACTTAACATTTTGTGTCTTTTTCATATAAATCGGTTAACAAATAAAGAAGTTATGTCAATTTATTTTTTCAATACTTACGAAATCTACGCGTACGAAGTCGCGGGCACGGCTAGTAAAGAAATATATATATTATGGGTATGCAGCGTTACAAAAGAAAATATATCGCAAAATAATAAAACATGCCTTGCTATATACGTCATAGCTCCGTCTGTGACGACCCTTACGGCCTCTGAACTATATTTATCATGAGTTTATTGACCTCAGACTGTACATATAATATTGTGCTTAACATTGCTCAAAATAATGTTCAATGGTCGAGGGCGGGCTTAAAATACAATAGGTCGGTAAACAAATCCCGTTCAAATTGGCCTACAATGACGTTTCATAAAAAATAAATTAGCATACTTCCATTCGTTTCAAATAAGTATTGCTTATAAGAATTAAACTAAATCTAACAATGAATTATCCAAACGAAATTTTAGAAAAATATGTAGGTACTATTACTATGCTTATACTTTTTCACTGTTAAATGTTTCGTGAGTATTTATACACATGATTAAAAATATACCGGCTTAATTCACGTACGTTTTTCGGGAGTCTCCGCCGCGGCCTCGCTATACACGGCCTCGTACGGACCTCGTACAGGTCCGGAACTAGTCAGGCCATCCCGAAAAACGTACGCTAGTTAAGCCGGTACATTTTTAATCATGCTTGTACTTCTAACATCTCGCCTGTATTTCGCCGAACAGATAGATAGAGAAGTCAAATACTGCTATTTTTCAACAGATTCATAAAAAGCTATACGTATACATGTTTATAAGTAAAAATAACTTAAACCGAACTTTATGTTAAACAGAGAAATCCGAAATGTGATTAAACAGATAATGTCAGCTGCCTGTTATTGCTTGCCTGTTTATCAAATATGTATAATGAAATAAAGTTTTCCCCGACAATAATATTGCAATAATAAACATAAGATTTTATAGCAAATGTTTTAAAATAACTAAAGCTATTATTATAAACAATATAAATATTTTAATAACGAACTGTGCCTGGTCGTTACGTTTTCACATCAAAATAGCTGAATCGATTTTGATAAACTTCGAATAGTGGTAGCTCGAACTTTTTATAACAACATCCTTCTTCTTCTCTTAGTGACTCTCCAACTAATGAAGGTCGACATTTAGCTCAACAAAAATATTTAAAAAAAAATTTTGGAAAATTTAAAAAATAATTTAAAAAAAAATTAAAAAGGAAAGATTTATAAAAACATCTAGAATATATTTGAAATGTACTTATTTTGTAGTCATAATTTAGAGAGCGAATTATAAATTTGCTATAATACAAAAAATACCTAACATTCTAATCTATACACAATTAAACGGGTGCCGCGAACAAAACGCTCCTTTTGTCGCTTACCGTAACAATATTTAACATTTATTCATATTCATATCTCATGTTGCATAAAAAGATAAAGTGATTGCAATAATCTAATCGATAAACATGTTCGGATACATATCAAAAATACGACTCACTGCTTATCAAACACCGTAACAATATTTGACAATTATCGTCACTTGTAACTGACGTTACTTGAAAAGATAATTAAAGTAATTTTAATCATCTATCTAAAAACATGATCAGGAACATATTAAAAACAAAAGGTATCCTTTGTCGGATGCCATAATGACATTTTATTTTAATGGTAACTTATGTTATTCGGAAAGATAATTTTTAGTGATCATGTTACTGATTTGTTCTTGTCTTTTTAAAAATGTTACATGAAAATCATTTTAAAATAAATTATCTTTGTGATGTACGATGTGTGTGATGTTAACCGTTAAAATTACACGCCTTGTTTGTTGTGCGGCTGTTGTCCAATACCGGCCAGTGACAATGTCGCCGTACGCTCGATGACGCAAGAAGTGACAGAGCTCAGAATAGACAGACAGACGCGCCGGAGACACCTGCGCTATATCTTTACACGCGAGCTACGTCTGCTGGCCCAGCGTCACGAATGCGTAACACTTTGGTGCTTTTCAAAATGTATCTGGCCATATCATAAACAAGTGTGTTTGACATTGTTCTAAAATTTTTTGACACAAAGTTGTTCGTTAAGAAATATTGGCGAAATATTTCGTTCACATCTATTTATTAGACACAATACGAAAATTCCAAATTTAATTTTTTAAAAGGAGAACAAAGAAATTGTCTGGGTAAAATATAGATTTGAAATAGGAACATTGCCAAGTGATGGTCGTACAATATTCCAGTTTTGTCTAAAATCTGAATAATATAGTTACTTGTATGCCTGATATGGTACAAGAATCATACGATATAGATACTAATGCCTAATTGTTCTCCCAACATAATACAAGACTAAGGGTTAGTTAACCCTTGGTTTTTTCAATATGAGCCATTGCCTATGTATTCGTCAACTCAAGCCGAAATTTGCAACAATTATGAATGCAAAACTATCTTTTGACAAAGCTATAAAACACGTCACTAAGGGGCCACTGGGTCAAAACAATGACATCAGTTCTAACATTCTGGATTTATATGCCACTCTAGAGAAACTTAAGTTTTATTATAAAATATAGATCGTAGTCTCTTTAATAACATTATAAGCCGTACGTTGTACATATGCTTAGAAAAGTTAATGTTTCCTTATTATACTTAGTTTTCAATGAGTTTAATTCATGTCTGGTTTCCAAGCAACATGCAAATTGAAAAGATATTCCCGCGCATTTTAAATTTCGAACGCGTGTTTTCACGATTTAATAGAACAATATTTATCATTACGGAGCTAACGTCGTTCCTTTAATAGTAAAATTTTTCTGTTCATTTAATATCAATAATGTTAATTAATTTGTTACGTTCATTTTAAAGGTTTTATGTAAACATACGCTATTTTCCGGCTACCGGACTGAAGTCTGCATTTCGGCAACTGTAATACTCAAAACCATTTTAATATTTTGCAGCCGTTTTATCACGGACTTGCATGCGAGCGACTCGTTTTACAACCGCATATTGAAGTCGATAAGCCAACAGTTAAGTGGTACGAACAATTAGTTAGGCTTTATAATTACATGCCTAGAACCTGTTCGCAGATTATCACATGACCATATCAGTATAATGAGTACCTACGCCACTGGCCGCGTAAAGGCGACATTTTTCTTTATAAATAGAAAACCAGCCAGCCGTACATAGACTTTTTATAATTAACCAACCATAGATTATTAATTACGTTCCGTTATAACAAAACATTGTTGTATATAATTTATTGTATGTATGTATCCTATTGGGTATATGTACCTATTCCGTTTTGTTTTAATAATAAGAGAAATATAAAAATTATTATGTTTCAACCCACACAAAAACCTAAAAAATGTGATGAATATATTATGTGTGTATGTAAAAAAAGCACATGAGGTTTGTAAGGATGGAAATATTTGGCATACTCCCTGCTTGCCTCCGTAAGGGACCCGGCGTGATCACATAGTAGTAATACTTATAGTTTAATCCAGTCACCATAATCATTGTTGCTGAGTTGATGTTGTTACCTTTGTGATTGACTCACTTATGACTCGCTCGATAAAATAAATTGTGGGCAACACAAAGTAATTTTTTCTACAGATTTGTGCAAGATTTTAACACTGCGATATACACGTAACCATAGCACATAAGACAATATTCTAAGGAGTTTAGAAAGATTTGAATATAGTTTGATATTTGTATGTGCAATTTTTCAATCCAAAGCACGTAGGAAACTAGCAGCCAAGCAGAGTTGTTCAGTGAGCACAATTTGTTGATATAACTGTTAGGAAGTTTTCATCGGTAACGTGTATAGTTAGCATGTAAGTTTTTTTTTATAATAAGCCTAGCAAACAGGCGGACGGACCACTTGATTATAAGTGGTCGCCGTCGATTTATACAACACCCGAGGAGTGGTTTATATTTTGGTGGCTTTAAAAGAGAGCTCAGTACATACATAAGTCCAGTTAATATATGTTCGTATGAGTGCATTTAATAGGTATTCATTAATATCTGTCCTGTTCGACGTCGGACGTAGACGCATTGCTACTTCTTAGGACTCAGTTCGCCGACATTTATCCTATAGCTTTCACAGTGAGATTCGTTGGTATATTTTTAAATTTGGTCGGGAACACCGACTTTATTTTAATATTACTAAGGTCACAGGCGGTTTGAACTACTTTTATATCATCACGCCAAGTCCCGTACAGGGCAGCAGAGAGCACCAAGTGCCAAATATTTCTATCCTTACAAACCTGCTGTACTTATTCCACACTCATTACTGTCTTCATACATGCTCCCCGGTTTCGAAGACTTCAATAAACGAATATTTTATCTAAAAAGTCCATATTACAATTGTCGATTTTTTTAATACAAAATGTATCTCACCTCACATAGTTCGGGTGTATCTGCACAGTCTGTGTGCTCAGGGCAGCCGTGACCGGCCTGGGCCAGAGTCCGCCGAAGCGGCCGCAGACGGTCCTGCATACTTCCAAGCTCTCAAACACCAGGCCTGACGAGTTCGTGGTGCTGGAGGGCTCTGGGCGGTTTGAACGCTGGCATCCTTCGTCCGCCACACATTTGAACACCCAAGATGGTCTGCGGATAAGAATGAGCTGATTTTGTCACTACTAATTAATACCAGAACGAAGCAGTGATTATTATTTTGTTCGGTTTCAATGATGGTCGTGGTTTAGTGGTTTGTTTGGTTAGGTTCGGTTACTGATTTGAGAAAACTAGTTTTAACCTGTTCATTCTAGTAACTATCCAATAATACCAATAATATCTCTGAAAATAATTTACGACTTTTTTTAACGTCTAAAATTAATAAAATTGTGTACGTTCGCTTTACAAGTGTTGTTTAGTTACAACTCATAAAAGTGATCCTTTAACAAGTGTACAATAGAGGCAGTGCAACGTGCCTGGATTCGAACCCAGACCCCTGGGGCGTTTACTTAATTATGACGTTAACTACGTTAACTTAATTATGAAAACCAGCAGCACCAAGTCTGTATAAACTTATACTTACTCATAGACATTGGGCGAATTTTCACTGTTCCCTTCTTCGCACAGAACTAACTGTACCAGGACCACGGCGAACACAGCCCAGCCGCCCAGCATTCCCATCTAAAGGCGAAATATAATCAATAATCAATCTCTTACTATATCACGCCTGGGCCTTTACTTGGTAGACAGAGAGTAACCAGTAGCAATATAAAATCTATTAATCGAATTTTACCAACAAAATTGAGACAATTTGAACGGTGAATTTATTTTGTATTTGTTATTTAAAGCCAAATATACATATGTATGTATATCTTGTATTATAAATTAATTGTTATATTCATAACATAATGATCTTATTATTATAACCGTTATCAAATTATTTTCCAGCGTATACACTCATTTAATTATTACAAAGATTTCACTTCACTTCATTTAATATTGATTACTGACAGTTGTTTCTTGTCAATGATATTTAATACGTCAAAATAATGCAGCCTAAGTTAAAACTTTGACAACTTCATAATATATGCATAATCAATTAAAACTGCCTCGTTGGTCGAGCGATTGCAAGTGCGACTGTCGATCGGGAGGTCCTGGGTTCAAATCCCGGATCAGGTGATATTGAATTTTTCTCATTTAAAATTTCTAGTAGTGACTCGGAGTCTGGAATTGCGCCCGGTGTATGGCAATAGGCTCACCAACTATTCCATGGGACTTAAACGTAAATAGTGAAACGTGGGAATATATTATACTCCTCTGCCTACCTCTTCGGGGATTATAAGCATGATGTTACGTTAAAACATGACTGCCTTGGTGTAATAGTCGCAAGGGCGAATGTTGAGCAAGAGGTCCTGGGTTTGATTGGACAATGTATTATATGGGTTTTTATTAGTGACAATTTAGTATAATGGGCTATATGCAAATGATACACACAATCTTCACCAAATAGGTCAGGTACGGGCTAATAAGGGAGTCCAAAGTCTCAGAAACTGGCGTACGATTATGAGGAATGGTTAATTTAGAAGCATAATAGATCTGTAAGGATAGAAATGGTTGCCACGAGATGCTCTCAGCCTACACCTTAAGGAAAGTGGCGTGACCATATTATTTACATCCATATATATGACATTTTCTTTAAAAATATTTTTAAAACAACATTCACAAGTGAAATGCGAATCATTAAAACTTCTCTCAGGCTCAAGAAAGAAAAGTAGGTTGTCTGCTTTGGGAAAGTGTCCTCCTAAACGTCCATTAGGTCAGGGCACAAGTCCATTGGGTCAAGTAAAAGTTATACCCAGAAAGTAGTTTGATCTTCAAAATAAACATATTTTGTTATATACCTAAAAGTTAGTTACTTCGAATAACCATACTATTATTATAAATGTGAAAGTGTGTCTGTCTGTATGTCTGTTACCTCTTCACTCTTAATCCGCTAAACCGATTTAGATGAAATGTGCTACAGAGATAGTTTGCATCCCAGAGAAAGATATATGCTACCTTTCATCGCGAAAAAAGGAAATAAAGTGATTAAAACAGGGGATGAAAGTTTGTATAGGAATTCGTGATTATCCAAAATAAAGCAAAAAACCTCTGTATATAGTCACTTAATAAGAAATAAATCAATATTTGTCCTAGCATTTTTGAGATTACGACCAACATAGGAATGAAATAGTAGATGAAAGTTAGCATGAAAGAGCAAACAAATCTATTTATGTTTACTATGCTTCTATTTATTGTGGTGGGGCGGCAGCGAAATGCAAATGAAGTATTCGAAAATATTCAAAATGCTGTCCAAAGCAACTATTCCACGTGACGAAGTCTCGGGCAAAAGTTATTACTGTATATGTTTAAGTAGTATCTTTGAGTTACAACGAATTTATCTTTTGAATGGTAGCGCGGAGTCTGCATTTGTACCCGGTGTATGGCAACAGGCTCATCCCCTATCCCGTGGTGCGACGTATAATGCAACTGGTGAAGTAGGGTAGTATACTGCACTCTTTTGTCTACCCCTTCGGCAAATACATGCTTGAGGTTACCTAACACTGAGTAACATCACGTCTGTAATCCCCGAAGGGAGGAGAGGAGTGTAGTACACTTCCACGTTTCACCAGTTACGTTTACGTACCATAGAATAGGCGGTGAGCCTATTGCCTAACACTGAGTCTTTATATAATAACATATTCTTCTATTTAATAAAAACCTATTTTAACGTAGTGGTATTCTAATTAAAATTAATAATAATAACAGATTAACGGCTAGAAGGAAAATTAAATACATATTTACATTCTATTGCATTGAAAAAATTAAATGTATGACTAATTCTGCTCATGCTATGATTTGACTTGCGATATTGTAATAATATACTTTTATGGATATGCTGTAGATAAATGTTGCCAAGGGATACCAAAACTTACCTACCTTGACCAGGTAAGTTAGGTACTGGCTGATGTGTGAATTAGAATTCTTTGAAACCGGCCTGCGTGTATACAAAGAGCAATGAATGTAGAAAAAACAAGTATTTAACACTCAATGTTCTCTACCTATCTCGGAAAGTGACTAGCGTGATGATACAATTTAAAAAAATATTATTGTCAGCCTAACGGCACGCGCAATGGCTGCATGCGTCTAAACAAATCAATTCATTAGCCCACCAGGAAGTGACAGTTAGCACTTCGTGTGTTATAACTGTATGATTATGTATGTATGTATGAGTGTATGTATGTGACTGGCAATCGGTAACGGGACGCGATATAGTATCGAAACTGCACGGCGCGTGCGACACTTCCGCGCACACGATGTACGAACTGCGGTACCGTTGTGGGACGACTCTATGTTTATTATATTGCCACGCCAGGTCCCTTACGCGTTAGGTAGAGAGCACCAATTGCCTAATATTTCTATCCTTACAGACCTGCCGTGCTGCTACATTTACCAGTCTCTTCACACATGTACGTTAGTTTCTCAGACTTCTGAATCTCCCATTGGTCAATAATTGACCTATTTGGGCATTAACGGTAAGCTTTAATCTATTTGGTCGGTATTTCACCAGCCTCTCTCTACGTGTCTGAAGCACGCCTTTGTCAATATAACATTAGTTTATATATAAATATGTTAACAGATATTTAAAAGATCGATTATTAGGAGTATTTTAATTTTACTGAGCAAGATACTGGCAACTCATAACATTGTGATGTGTTGCATTTACTTGTCATACATCATGTTTGTTTGTCGTAAGTTGTTTATTTGTCGTACTTATCTCACGTTTATTGTGTGTGTGTTTATTTGTCGTATATAAACATAATAATTCAGTTACTATTTAGAATATGAGGTTTTGTTTGTAAAAGCGTGTTAAAAGATATAAATGGAGAGAAATGAAAAAAATATTTCGGGTCATCTCCACCCACGACCATCTGATCTGCTGACCAAAGTTGGCAGTGTCTGTGTTAGGGTCACTACACAACTGGTAAAATACTTATAAACATAATATGCTTATAACTTTATGCACTGAGACACAGAATAAATATCTATTTGTAGTTATTACAAAAACATTTGTCGCGATTGGAAATCAAACCCACGAATCCCGGCTTAGCATTCATTTTACTAAATAGTCGACAAACCATCCAGTCACGGTAAGTTTAACACTCAAATTTCCGTGCTCAATCAACTGGTTTTTTTTAAAACATTTTTTAGTAAGCGAGAATTAATTTAGCGGAGAACCTAATGGTCTTAAAACCAAGGTTATGTAGAGGACAAAAGATATGCAATAATGTTCTATACATATTTATTATTACACAGATAATCCCACCACTGAATAACTGCTGCAATGACAACAATTTATTAAAGATAAAAATATAAATGGGAATGGTGAGAAATACGAGTATCAATGAGGACATCAATATAAATGATTGATAACACAATATATTGCAACACTGCACTATATTGTTTTAAAATATTTATAATTAATACATAGTTACGCTAAGATTCATATAAAATAAAAGTTTCAGATAAAATAAAACTTGATTAATAATGTACTGGCTTAACTCACGTACGTTTTTCGGGATAGCCCGACTAGTTTCGGACCTGTACGAGGTCCTTCTTCATGAGCTCCCGCCGCTTGCAGCGAGGTCGCGACGGAGACGTCTCCGTACAGGACCGCAACTAGTCGGGCCATCCCGAAAAACGTACGTGTGTTAAACCGGTACATATTTATCACGTGTATTGAATTTGAATTTGAATACTCACGAAACATATAATAGCGTGAAGAACTGGCACAAATTAGTACGAATCGCTTTTAGAGACACGAGTTTTAGTCATGAAGGTAGGACACAGAAGAAGGCACGCTGGTACGTGACGTGCAGTAGTTGTTCAGGGTAATATCCTATGTGTCAATAGAAAATATTTACGGAAAGTATTCAGTAGGTACACTGTACACGCAATGAAAAGTAGTATTTTAAAAATGAATTAAATGAAGTGAAATTTATCTGCCTGATTGCGAAAGTAATGTAAGAGTCCCTACCCCGTATGGGACTTGGCGTGAAGACGTGTATGTACATACGTAATTACTGGTTACTCAGTATTAAATACGTTAATTTGATGTTAAGTATTTGACTGTTCAATATTTCGTGAGTTTTTATACATATGCTTAAAAATGTAACGGCTTAACTCACGTACGGCGTACTCAGTCTCTGACGCGACCTCGCTGCAAGCGGCGGGAGCTCATAAGGAAGGACCTCGTACAGGTCCGAAACTAGTCGGGCCGTCGCGAAACACGTACGTGAGTTAAGCCGGTACATTTTTAATCATGATGTTAAGTACAACATCTATACAAGAATGTCCAATTAAATTCATTTAGAATTTAGAAATTGAACTGAATATTTAGTTCAACGTAGAAAACCATGGCAATTGGTATATAATAGGAAGAGGAGTTATTTTATTACAGTAGAAGTCAGAGATTCAATGAACACGTTGGTTTAATACTATAAGACAGCTCTCGACGACTACTCTGGAGTTCGCTGAAAATATTACCCTTAAAGAGAGAAAAAGTCACATCTATTTGTTGGTGAAGCGTTTAATTTCTTTATGAAATAGTTAAAGATCACCCAAATTTGTATTTCAAATCCAGTAAAAGTCGCTAAATTATGCTTGCCAGTAGAAAGCACCAAATTATTTGAGTAGATATTTAGGCGAGCGATACGTGTTTTCGAAGAATTATTTATTAAGATGGCACACCAGAGGCGGGTGAGTGGCTAAATTGTGTGATGGCGTGTGAGGTAAGATGAAAAGACGATAAAGTGAGTGGTCCTTTGAGGCCGGCAGGCGGCGGCCGGGGCGGGCGGCGCGGGGCGGTAGGGCGGGCAGTGCTCGACCCGGCTCAAAGGCGCTGCGTGTAATAGCGCGTGCTGACGTGTTATCTCAGCAAGCCGCTCCATATACTCAAATGCGTTCACATCAAAATTCACTACAGATTTTTTAAAATAATTTTATCTTTACCGAGATAACACTCAACCAATGTAATGAGTTTACGCTCTTCGCTTTGAATTTTAGAATTGAAATAGCGATATGTGTGTTATTAGAACGCTATTAGCAGTACGAACTTAAGGCCTGATTTCTTTCAAAGAAATTTGGACAATGGTATTAAAAAATTCAAGAACTAATTTTTATGATAATATCATGGCACCCAGCAAATTTCTTAACAGCATTTCATTATAAATCTAATGAACCCGCTGGATTCGTTATGCTCACTAACTAACAACATGAAAAATGATGTTCTCGGCTCGCACGGCAGCAGTTAGGCTAACGCTGACTAATGTAACATTAAGTAGCTCTAATACGTGTGTGTTCGGAGGATATTTCTCCGTAATCCGTTCTGTGTCACGAGCGAGCTGCGCGTCGCCGCGATACAGTCGCGCACACATTAATTGATACCGGCGGGTCGCGGCGTGACAAGTTCATAACTCTCCGACGCACTCATATTTCACAGCCCGAGAACATTCATTAAGCGCTCATTAAAACGTTCTGAGCTTCTGTATCGTTCATTCGTTCCATCGCTTACGGCTCGCGTTCGCTATTTATAGATTCATTTGTTCAATATAATCTACCAGTATATGTTAGGATTTGTAAATTGGTATTTATAAATACGATAAAATTATTGCGAGGTTATAAAATTGACGCTGTTAGGACATAGGTAAATAATTTAATCCTGATGTATTGCGTTTCTTATTACCCACTGACTATATATTTCCAGTTTTAGGACTGGTGAAAATATACAAAAGGAATATATAGAAGGAAATAATAAAAAAAAAATAATAATCGACCCATTTATCATTCCACAGTTGGAATATCGGTCTCCTCTTATATTGAGAGGGTTTAGGCCTTAGTCTGCCACGCTGGCCATGCAGGTTGGCAGACTTCACACAATTTAGAATTTTTCAAAGGTATGCCAATTTTTTCTCACGATGTTTGTAGAATAAGGAAATATATAGAAGGAAAAGAATATAAAGGAGGAAGAGGAGGTTCAGACACGGAGTGTCACATGTTAGCCCTGAAAAGTAGTAACATATTTGCAATAAAAGCATAAAAGCAGTGATAGCCTAGTGGTTAAGAACTCAGCCTCTCACTCCGGGAGTACGGGGTTGAAATCCATGGCGGGCACCTCTTTACAAAAGTGCGTTTTAAGTTTAAATATCACTTGATAACGGTGAAGGAAAACATCGTGAGGAAACCTG
>DWJK01002571.1:0-14419 GCA_018248815.1 Croniades pieria auraria
GGCATTAATATTATACCTCCCTTTTCTTACTTTCCCATCTTCTTCTTCTTCTCAATCGTTCACTCTTGTCAGAGTGGTTGTGGTTGATGTGATGGTTACAACGGTTGCTACACCATCGTTTGCTTCCAAGGCTGCTGCATGTCGTGCGATGTCCCCTCCATTTCAAAAAACTTTCCCATCAAAAACAAACAATTTTAGAAGGTATATCTGATACATTAATTTTAATTGTTAAATAAAATTTGATGTTATGGATACAGGACCTTGGAAGTCCTATGGTAGTATATCTTCATAAATATTCCTTTACATGGCAATCTATGTATTATGATGAATATACACTATCCTATTCATTGATGCAAATACACATCACCAAGGACAGTTAATACAGATGGTCAAACCCAATGGATTCACTCTAGGCTATTTCAAAGTTCATGCAAATTGGACACCATATAACATTTCCTCATTTCTTACACTCATGCCGAGAACTTACTTTAAACTTATTTTTAAATAACTTGTTCTTAGCATCTTTCAAAGTTATGATCAATTTTAATTAAAAACCAATGGGTAACACTTCATATTATCAAGTTCGTTTTCCTTATCACCATATTATATAAGATTGTGTGTAAAATCATTTAAATAGTTGGATGTAGTTAAATATAAACATACATGATTCATAAATGTTATGCATATTTGTATTAAAGCATTTGAAAATTACGCTATAAAAAAATTTATTATGCATAAGATACTTTAAATATACACTATCATATGTAGTTGTTAAGGTTGTTGATGAAGTGTGAAGCGGCCCTGTATTAAATTTATGAATACTCTTGTACCAATCGACAAGATCACATGTGGGGTAGGCAGAGAGCACCAAGTGCCAAGAATGTTTGTCCTACATTCATAGTTCTCTTCATACTTTAATAGAACTTTTGATTAAAATTGTTTTTTGTGAAATAAAAAGACATCATTGGTCTCTGACATTAAGCCCTATGTCACAGATAAGATGCTGATCATATCCATCAGATAGTTTATTAACAGTGTCACAAGAAACTCCGCTGCATAAACATTTCCAGAGCTGTTCATGCCTACGTACATGGAACATAGTGTTAGATTAATGATAGTAGTTTGTGACAGGTTTAAATATAGTGTGAGCTTCAAATAGCATATTATGCCAGTTACCTTTAGCTGTTGTCTCATGAATGTATCCTAGCCTATAATCTGTAGGATAAATTGTATGAGATGCCAGATGTATGAATGTGTGAATAGATAATTGTTGAGTCATGTTATCACATTTCATATTGTCTTACAATAGCACAGTATATTAGAATTTATGTAGATAGTACTAAATTTGGTCATAATTTAAAACTTATTTTGTTATTTGTTTATCTGTTTATTTATATATTTTATTTATTAATTTATTCTTCATTTACATATTCTTTACATTTTTGTTCTTTATTTATCAGTTATTTGTTTATTCTCTATTGTTTCTGCTATAACTAAGTTTTATAAAAAATAAACATAATGCTTTAATTATTCTACATCACTTGACCTAAATGTATACTAAGAATTTATACATATAATTTTAAATTGGGATTTTGAGTTTAAATATTTAATAAGACTTAGTTATATTACATTGTTAGGTACCACCTAAATATATTTCAATTAAAAGTAAGTATTTTACAGATACTTATATCAACAATTGTTAGGACTTAGATTTTAGTCCTTGTTTACATTTACACTTATCTGTTGTACTTGTCACAAAATGCTTATCAAATAGTTACACATTGTTATTTAGCTATCAAATTTGTCATAAACAAATTGTTTATCAACACCTTGCCCTTGGATTTAGTTGTTAGAAATCTTGATTGTAGAGCCTATGGTTGTGGGTTTGATTCCAATCTAAAACTGTTATTTCTATGATACATACATCTTCACGCCAAGTCCCTTATTTCTGTGATAACTAAGACTATTTGTTCTGTTATAATATATATACATGTACTTTATCAGCTATCTGATTACCATAACACTGGCCCTTTTTGAGCCTCCTTCGGGATCTGACAATTGTGTGTGGAGAAGTCCTAATATATTTATTTCGAAAAGGTTCAATATTGGAACTTACTAAGAAGTACATTTTAAATTTGCACTGTGGTGAAATTATACTTTTTCTCACAATTTCAATTAGGTAAATGTATGCACATTTTCAAAGCAACTTGCATAATATTTAATCATTAAAAATTTGTCTATGACTCTGAGTAAACATTGGAATATAAAGTGTATTTTAATCCTATTTGTTTCTTACAGAGTTTATTCAGTCCAAATTATATTCTTTTTATTTTTTAAATACACAAATCGTCACAGAGTTACGGTCTTGAAAATCCATTTTAATTAGCTCTGAGAATAATGATTACAGTTCTATACTACATACCCTGTAAATCTCATGAATTGAATGTTAAAGTCAATTAATTCTTCTTGATATTAAATTCATCAGATGTTTTATTAGTCCTTATGTATGTGAGAAAAGTGTATGGAAATGTTCTATTAGTATATTTCTATGTTCATGTGTTGATTGCATCATACAACATCTTCTCATGTTATATGTACAATACATTAATATTTCAAAATTATAACTCTATATACTTTTGTTTAAATATTAAAATTCTTAACGCCTGTAATCCTCAAAGAGGTAGGCAGAGGAGTGTAGTACTCTCCCATGTTTCACCAGTTACATTTAAGTCCCATAGAATAGATGGTAAGCCTATTGCCATACATCGGGTCCAGATCCAGACTCCGAGTCACTACTAGAAATTCTAAATTAGAAAAATTCAATAGTGCCAGATCTGGGATTTGAACCCAAAACCGCCCAGTCGCTCTTACGATTACTCAACCAACAAGGCAGTCTTAAAATCTTTAGTGTATATTTATTGTTCTTATTATACATTATTATACATTTTCTAGTTAGCATACTTACACCTCAAATTTTCACCATGAGGCCTTAAATAGGGTAATTTTTAGGTGTCAAATGTGAAGATGCTCTAGCCTATTTTTTTGGATCCTATTGCTGTTCCACTGCTGGCCATGGGTCTCTTTTCAGAATGAGAGGGTTAAGTTCATAGTCTGTCACACTGGACAAGAATGAATTGGCAGATTTCACATGTTTGAGAGAACAAGCAGGTCTGCAGCTTTCCTCATGATGTTTTCCTTCACCATTATACTTTTGAACCCAAGACACCCAGAGTGAAAAGCTGTATTTTAAATGGCTAGTCTACTACTGCTTGCTCTTGTCTATACTGACCTTTAAACGATCAAACACACTAAATAATTTTATCAACTGATGATAGAGAAAATTCTCTCAATTCTTCACTAGTCTCTAGGTTACAGTTCTAAACAAAACTTCTAGACCAGATTAAGGTCTTTCCTACTTTTTTAGCTTCTATGGAGATGTTTTTTTTTAATAACCGTCCTAGAAAGTTTTACCTTAATGTACTATCCTTCCAAGGGTTTGGAAGGATTCTGATTAGGATATTCTTGATTACGAGGATTTGCTTTTGAGAGGAAACACTGCTGTCTAATGGAAATATTATTTTAAATGTCAGTGTATGTGTAATTGTATTCTAGTTCTCTACTCATTATAATTAGTGATTTATTTATTTATTCTTTATTGTTGTTAACAAAGGGCGGACTTTTTTATTGTTTTTTTTTATTTACTGTAATGTCTGTCTTATGAATATGTTTTTTGTTACCTTTGAGTAACCTTTATTGAATAATCATCTTCTCAGATACTTAAATATTGCAATAAAATATGTTTACAATCAGTAAGTTTAACTACTAATGTAATTTTATTTGTAATGATTTTTCATTGGAAATTATAAATAAAATCACAGTCCTAAGAATTTTTAACAGCAAAGAAGTGATTGTGTAGAAGAGTTTATACAATAATAATAATTGACCCATTTATCATTCCACTGTTGGAATGTGGGTCTCCTCTCATATTGAGGGGGTTAAGGCCATAGTATGCCACACTGGTCAAGTGCGGGTTGACGGACTTCACACACCTTAGAAATGTTGAGTTCATATGAAACATGTGAATTTTAAGTATTTCTTTGATAATATACACTTCCATTAGATTTTTAATACAACAATACAAATAGCATGGAATTAAGAAAAATGGAAATAACTTGGAAGCAGATCACATATTAATGAGGAAGCAATTACAAAAGTAACACAAATCATGGAATATAATGTAAATAGTGCTAACACTATACTGCTCGATACAACAGTGTTATTTGAACTGTGTCTTTGACCTACTAACATCAATACTTGCACAGATTGCTTGACCATAGCCTAGGCATGGTTTTTTTTCAACTATTTGTTATACACAAAAAACAATTTAAAAAATAATTTTTCTAAAAGTGTGCTTTATTCGTGTACTTTTTTTAAGTGTGACTAATTTAAAGTGTACTTTATTTAAGTGTAACTAATTTAAAGTGTACTTTATTTATGTACTTTATTTAAGTGTAACTAATTTAAAAGTGTACTTTATTTAAGTGTAACATATTTAAAAATGTGGAATAAATTTATGTTCAAGAATATAAGAAATTAACTGACATAAATTATTGATATTTACAAAACTGTTTGCCACAATCAAGATAGACTTTATTAATAAAATCTGTTTTTTATGTGACATGACATTTAATGTAATTAAAGTATCAAACATTTTCTCTGAAACTTGTTAAATGTATTGTTACGTGTAATTATTATGTATGGTCGATACTAAAATTTGTTTTATTTTGTATTTAAATTTTACAAATTTCTGTATTGTAATTTATACCTTATTAGTTATAGACGAGTCAGTAATTATTGGGTGGTTATATAATGACTAAGTTTATTATTATTTTAGTAAAACTGCAATTATTACTTGAACTGTGATTAAAAGGGTATTGTGTTCTTTAAAATATGTACAATGATGTATTCACTTGTAAACTTATATTGTCTCAGATATCAATTTCGGCCCCATGTGGCTGATACATTGTTTTTATATATAGACACAATAATTCCTAAACATTGCTTTTCATCAACACAAATATATTTGTAACACTCCTTTCTTAGTTTGATATCTTAACAGTTCCAGTAATTATTTTATTTCTTTAGCCAAAATATTGAATAAATTATGAGATAGTTTGTATAATTTTCTCTTAAGTTTTCAATTATAAAATTAATTGATGATCCGATGATGTTTTTGCCCCATAATTTAAGTTGAACTGTTAACATGTCAAATGCACATTAAACTATTGAAATTGTTTTCTATTTGTTTAAAATAAACTATATATATCCATACCATTTAATTTTGCTTGCCTGTTGACATTTTCAGCTTGATTTGTTACATAGTGAATGCAGACTGCACACTGACAATAATTCCCAATCGTACCATAAGAAATATACAATGATTTGTTTCTACATATTGTTATAATTTCTTATGAAGCACACAACCCCTACTTAGATTTTGAAATGTTTCCTACTATTATATCTCCACGCCCAGTCCGCTATGGGGTGGGCTGAGAGCTGCAAGTGCCAAATATGTGTCTCGTTACACAAATATTTCTTACTCATGTAATGTATCTTTGTCTACAGTGAAAAACGCGCTTTGTGGACGTGGCAGAAGAGTCGCGCGAGGATAGCCGCCCGCTACTCGTGGGTCCAGGCGCAGCTCCACGAGCTGGAGTACAAGATCCGACAGCAGACCGACCTCTACCATAAGGTAACGTACATGTTGTTCACTCATCATTATACAATTTTGATACAGAACATTCATTATACATGTATCACTCATATTTAGAGTTCATAGGTCCACTGTCGTGTGCTATTAGTTGATGCAAACTTTGAACATTAAATATTCGTCCGTTGTCTACTACTATCAGAAAAAAACAGTTGATCAACATTGTTTGGTTAAAAATTTCCGTTTCAAAAAATTGCTTATGCTGAATTATTGAAAGTTTACGTCAGACATGAGACGCATAATACTGGCATATAATTGCTATGAAATGTTCAAAGACGACTGGTGGTTGATTGACTTCACCCTGATCTACTTTTCACTGCTACGAGAGAAGAAAACAGCTCCTGAAACAAGAAGCTAAGGGCTCGTAACTGTCATGGGAGCAGTAAGAGTACTCTCAATTCGGCTGCAAAGGACCAATCACTATATCTTCTGCTCTTTTTTCTGTTCTGAAATTTAAGACTTCATTCTATCCTTTGTACTTTATTGTAGATTTGACACAAAAAGATATTTTCAGCGTTTCCGCCTGTGAGACGAGACAATTAGTGTTGCTGTTATGAGCTGTGGGCGGGATAGGCCCTTTAAAAGCTTATCATGTGTTATAATCAACTATTTTCAGTTCACACAATGTATTTATCAACTATAAGTAGTTCTCGCTAGTTTTAACTAGTCCCTTGCAAATATTTAAAGCGTATCATTATCACGTTCCACGGATAATTTATGAACTCTTGACTCGAATGAGTGGTAAACATATTTAATATTCGTAAGTACCTCTTAACATGTCCAGGAAAAGTTCATTTGAAGCACTTAAGTGCCAGGAGTCGGTCGAACGGAAATGAGTTCATGTAAACTGATTCAGGGACATTTAATCTCGTTGGTGAATGATTTTTTAACGATATTGTACTATGAATTTTATTTTGTCTAATGGCCTTAGGTTTAACTCGATTCGATTCAGTCATATTTAGCGAACGCTCGGAGAATATATGAGAGTGAGTTAATAATTCACTCCGATCGATTTACAAGGCTTTCTATACAATTAATATTTTGAGTTTTCAGCGATTGGACAGTTCTTTAATATTTGCCTAGTATTTCATTACTTAAAAGTTTTCATACGCAAACCTATCTCGTCGCCAACCCACAGCTATCCAGCGTAGTGAAGAATAATACAATTTGTTGTCCAGTTTAAAATGGCCTCCACGTTCTTTCATGTGACATTTAAACGATGGCGCTGGTTGCTAGGCTTATTTCGTTTCTTTGTATCCAAAAAAAACATAACATCATCCCTGTAATTCCCGAAGGGATAGACAGAGAAACGTAATACATTCCCACGTTTCACCAGTTACCTTTAAGTCCCATAGAAAATAGATGGTGAGTCTATTGCCATACACCGAGCCACTACTATAAGTTTCTACTAGAAAATCTTAGAATTCTTTGTTCCTAAGTTTATCGATTCAGTACAATTCCATATACTCAGGTATTTCCATCATACGATCTCATACATTATGTAAAGGTGGTCGCGCGTTAAATATTTCGGTTAGCGGCTGGCTACAGCGCATGCGTCCTACCGCCGGTCCAGAAATAAACATACTTTTGATTCAGCTTTTTGCTTCTTATCGATTCACAAAAGATTGTTTTGTGCGTTCCGTACGTCTCCTTTTTTGTGGGAAACGGGTAAACAAGTTTATATTTGAATATATTTATTTTATCTTTAGAGATAATATCGAATAAGAAAAATGTCACGTCAGCTGTGTAGGAATAGACATATTTATTTTGTGCCTATCTGCCTGCCCCGTAACGGACCAGACGTGATGGAGTGATGTAATTATTTGTATTGCGTATATTATATTTTGAAGTTAGACGGCACATGAATACCAAAAACACAGCTTCCCGTTATGAATCATACTCTCTTTATAATCGTGAAAGTGTTTCGAGATTGATATAGCGGTCCGTTTGAGGTATAATTGGTTAGACTGACAGATCTACGTTGGTTAACTGCGATTTAAAAGAAGTGCTAGTATGGGTTTAAATGAAAAAAAAATTAACATATAAAACTTATCGATAAAAAATAGTCAGCCAAAAAAGAAATGGATTTTCCTCGTAGATCCATGTACTGATAATTGACAGGAGGGAGAAGGGCTTTCGAATGGAACCCACTCCTTAACAGAGTATTGGCGAATCCTTGAAGAGGTTGCCAGAGGGCTTGGAATTGGTTTGAATACACAAATTAGGTCAAGGCTGTGTAAACAGTGGGCCAATTACGGCAAATATGGATAAAATAGAATGAAATAGGTCACCCTAATAGAACTTCTGTATATAATATGAAATTTTATATGTTAATCTTTTATCGAACTCTGTACATAAAAGTTCTGGTAGATTTCGGTTACAACACCTGCTTAGCAGATGTTTTTGATGCGTTCGAAAGATGTTAGTCAAATACCCTCAACTGCTGCGGTTGGAGGTCAACGCCATATGATGCTCTCGAAATGGAGATTTTGTGTTTTTGTCATTAAACATATTTTCTTATTTAACGTTTGGCTTCTTAGCATAGGTCGCACTCCAAGCTGGACGCAGGACGCAAAAGGCTCGGGTACTGGTGGGTGGAGTAGCGCTGATTAAAGGGGGTCTATGGCCAGCAGTGGACTTCTAAGGGTTGACAAATGGAAACTTTATGAATTTCTATAGACAACACTAAATATGCATCGGCTTTACTCAGCTATATAGTTATCCCGAAAACTTGTATGTGCATTATTGAGCTGAGACATCTGTTTTCTATTTCGTCATAAAGATTTATATTTTTATACATTCATACCATCTGCAGCCTTAGTTACTTGGATGTTTCCGTTATTAAATTCCTTTTCCAAGGATATGTACAGAGAAGACACGTGACGAGTTCATTGAGAACCATCAGATATGATTATAAAATCGTGTCTAAACACCTCATTAGTTCACGAAATCGTGTAAACACGGCTGTGGCTATTTAAAAATAGCCCTTTTCCGTAGATCCTTTTAAAGCTACGATATTAAAGTCTTATCATTTTGCAATACATTGTACAATATAAATACAATAAATAACAGTCACAATACAATACATCACGTAAAAGATGACAAGTACCATCGTAAATATTAATTCACTACGAAAACAAAGCAAAAACACATTTATGAATAAATAAATTATTCATGTTTATTTTAAATTTACGTTTCATCGGATAAGCGTGTGTCCGATTGATCGATCATAAGAGCGACAACACCGATAGCAATAATTTTTTCCTCAAAACCAGTCGCACTCATCCTTTCTTTCGTGGGGGCCACAAACACGTGTTAGTCACAGTGTTTCGTGCCGCAACAAATAAAAAAAAATAGTAATGATTTAACGCCGAAATTCAAAACGGTTAATACAAAGAACCGCCAACCACAAAAGCCCGGCGGACCGCACGTTAAGTATAGCTGGTGACAACGGCACGTGCGTTATTAAGAATACTGAAATTAAAGATCGTAGAAGTTTAAAAAGTCACCACGGACCCGTAATGTTCCGTTCAGTGGACGTCTAGTGTGGATACACTGCGACATGTTTACAAAATATTCGCTACGCCAATAATACTATGCGCGGTTTCGTGTGTGCTCGCCTCATCCTCGCGAATATGGGTCAAGGATCATCAGCCAGGGTCGCTTTAATACCTAGCTGTGCGTATCTACTCTCGTGCGGACGCACTACTGATATTTACATATGTTGGAGATGACTGTTCTTTGTTTGGGTTCATTTTTTCGCTAAATGTAGATTGCGATATTTTTATATACAGAATAGCAAAAAAATGGTTAAAGATGTCCTTAGGCTGAATGGGATGCAAACAAAGTTGCATTTTTGGATTTTAAATATATTTTCGTAACCGGGATGCGAATCAGTTCTCTTTAAAAAAATTGTATTACATTGTGTCATTGAGGTGGAATGTAATTAATTTTTTTTTACATTCATCTATGTAAAAAAAATGTAACATCACGCCTGTAATCCCCGTAGACGTAGGCAGAAGAGTAGCACACTCCCATGTTTCACCAGTTTTACGTTTAAGTCCCATGTCCCATGTAATAGATGGTGAGCCTATTGCCATGCACCGGGAATAGGTTTTTCTACGTAATTATTTTTAAGAAATCATTGTCCTTTGTATATTGTCTTTGATCCAACAACTGCCTTCATAGTTTGTGGCCATTTTTATTTTTTTTTATTTATGTAACTACTAATTATATAAGAAAGTATAATATCAATCATTTTAAACCACATGTTGACTGATGTTAGTAATGTTAATTGATATATTTTACATATAGCGTTGGTTGTCTGCGAATCTCTTTAAAACAATGATGTTAACGTAGGAAATGTCCTTGTTTGGGTACATGTTAATATTGAAACCGTGGACGCAACTACTGTTAGGAAGTTAGCTATATGGAGTCAAAATTACTGTTAGTAAAATTTAATGCTACATTTGATTAATTTATAACTTTCTTCTCTTCATTTTTCCCTTGCTATTGTTTACTTTTTCCTTCTTTCTTTTTCTCGTTCTCTATTCCTTTCTTCCTCCCTTTGTCCCTCCCTGCTTCTCTTAGAAATTGGAATACAATAATGCGATGATTGCTGTTTAGCGGCAAGGTTTTTTTAAGCGAGCTTGATCTATGGCAGTTGATTTTGTATAGTCGAAAAGTACTCCTCTCTCTCTCTCTATCTAAAATACGAAATGATTACAGTTTGTTTGCAATATACTCGACAGCACCTATTATAGATAGACACGTAGGTGTACGTTTTAATTTCCGTCATCGATTTTGCCTGCAGCGCCGCTCTGCGAGTTTTTACGGAACACCCTACGCCGCCATGTCTAGAACGTAATGAATATTCTAGAAAAGTCGGAAAGCATATAAAATTTATATAGTCTATTAAGCTTATGATGTTTTATAGTATTCTTTTAAACATTCTTTTGAAACTCAATAAATATTAAATACAAGAAAAAAAACTAAGATCACGCCTGTAATCCCCGAAGGGGTAGGCAGAGGAGTGTAGTACATTGCCACGTTTCACCAGTTACGTTTAAGTCCCATGGATTAGGTGGTGAGCCTATTGCCATAACTTTTAATCGGCAGTCGTGCTTGCAACCACTCGACCAACGAGGCAGTCAATATAAGGTTTCGTTATTAATACGTCTTTAACAAACCCAAGTTTTACTTTTTAAATGTATTTAACAATAGAATCGCTGTTTTGTTGATGTTAAAAGCCTGCCAGTTAATTTATAAGAAAAAACGGTGCTGTCTCCTTATATTCATCCTAAACCAGATTAAATTCACTTTGTTCACTGTAGATTCATCAGAACGATGTTCAAAGTTCAAGACGGCTACGTACCGTAACTATCTAAATAACAAATGATGTGTCACTATATGTGGACATACGTATCTGTATCAAATGCTAACACTCCTCCCGTTCTTTCCGCGAGGCGTAGTTACATTTTCATTGCGTCATCGTCTAAGACGACGGTAGTTGTAAAACAAACTGAATGGAGTAAACAAGAACAACTCGCAAGGGTTTGTCGACCGTGAATAAATTTTACTACCAAACCATTCCCTAGCGTGGAATAGTCGCGCGTATCTGATGGCCACGCCTTATCAGTTGACCCAAATGCTGTGTTCAGTGTGAGTCAACGACCTCCGTGTCCCTTGATTTGCTGAAATCTACACTGCTCGACGCTTGAGATGCTAATCTAAATCTTTTTAATCGTAGCCTTCCGCTCCTAACTATATCGAGTACTTTATAGACTTTTTAGACTTTATCGAATGAATAGTAAAGGGATTGTGACCTCTTGAGTCTTATACATTTTGATGTTAGGCTCATCACCGTCGTCACCATCATAATTGTCACCATAATCATTTTCCCTTTCATTGTTTCGTTGCTCATTCAAAATGAGGTTTAAGAATAAAATTGCAAATAGACTAGCAAACAATAATAAATCGATACTATCTTCGCTTTTGCCCAGGCACCACTGAAACGTATGTTTTTATACATTTAACTAAAGCCTAGCTATATTCACCGGATATATATAAGATTTTATATACATACATACATATATAGTTTTACTTTCAAGCACAGAGTATACTCACGTGATTCAACGACGAAATATTTATCCCAATAGGGAATTACAGCCGCAACACAACTTCAGTAGTCAGGGTCACAAATCACTGAGCTAAGAAGCTATTCAAATGGTCGTTGGCAATATGCATTGTTACGCTAACAAAGGGTCCAATATGCATTTTAATATATTTTTTGTATTCTTTAAATACACGCTACAAGTTGATTGCTGATCCTGTGAGGTTCCGGGTTCGATTCCCGGCTCGGATACTATTGGATGTTTCTGTGTGTCGCTATTAGTTTTGTTTCTTACTTTCATGTAGCGTATCAATACATACGTACGTCAGAATTTCCTTAATATTTTTTATCGAACTCTGTTTGACTACAAATCCTTACAGATAGATATATAGATTTTGACGAACATATCTACGTTATTGGAGCGATGTTTGCTATGGCGGCGACGCCCAATTAGTGATATCGAAGATATAGGTACATCATTACTCACTCGCGATTCCTTTTTTTGTAATCAAAGTATCTCCGCTTATATTGATTGTGTGATAAGTAATATCAGAATTATATCATTCGCGAGTATTGCGAATATTAATAGTCACAATTCGTTAACGCCTTTGCCTAGGGACTTACATGGTTTATGAAAATTGAAGGGTTGAAACATTAAATAATCAGGGATTTTAAGTTGTCCTCCATTTTACCAACGCTCATATAACCAGCTTTAACTCTAGAGTAGTCGCGCCTTTCCACGAAACGTGAGTGATCGCGCGGGGAGCATTTTGCCGCCAATACTCAAGTGATCGCGCGGGCAGCATTTTGCCGCCAATACTCAAGTGATCGCGCGGGGAGCATTTTGCCGCCAATAGTCAAACATTATTTGTTGCTAATTCTGGTTAAATAAATTTACAATAATTTTAAAAGGATAGAATAAGACAAACTTTCAGAATGTAACGTTTATTAAAGTTTTATACTTAGTATTTATAAAAAAAAATGCTTTGGCATATCTTAGGTAATTTTTTTAAAAATTTTATCAACATCTTTACCTTAACCTAAATTAAAAAATTAAACTTAGTAACAAAATTAAACATTTTCAGTATCTACGATATGTACTTAAACAATCCTGATACATGAATAGACAATGTTCGTTGCACAGTAGCTTAGCGCATCTATTGCGGTTTTTTTTGGTCCTTCTATTTTTTTTGGATGGCCATACAGCACATATATCTTCTCTACCTGAGGGTATGTTTTGTTGTTCCGGTGTCACAAATGGGGCAATTTAATTTTTTAGCTGTTTCTGCAAAGTATTTACTTGAGATCTTGTAATCATATGTGATCTGGTCATAGCCAGAGCTATTTCTTTGGTGGTGGTCTTTGAATTTCTTTGAAGGTGGTCTTTCATTCCGGGGGGACAATATTCTCTTTCCTAGTTCGTATATTAGCCATTTAGTTCCAACTTTTCCTTCAAACATAGGAACTCTTGCAGGTTGTCTATCTAAATTTTCTTCAATTGTAGCAGCTGCACAGTTTAGTTGCTTGTTTATCGAACTAAAAGTACATCACTTGATGATCGCGCACGATATCTAGTTTCCGACCTCGATATCTAGTTTGGGAGGGCGTGGCGACTATTACAGACGAAGCTTTAATAGGTAAATGGCACTTCAATATCCAATATGCCGCGGATTGTCCCGTATCAGTGTTATGAACAGTATGTTCAATTTCCCTATTACTTTCGAATATATCTTCCAATATATTTTGTGCACCAGCTTCATCAAAATCCGACTCTTACAACCACAAAACGGTTTGTGCGTCTTGCTTGTTCATTTTCTTCGTCGTTCACCGCGTGTCGCTTACCTAAAAAATGTATTAGCTAAACAAAAAGAAAATAAAAAAAGTCGCCCATAATTAATAAAAACGTATTAAATATAAATGCTATTACGAAATTTACGTCAAAACAACATTAAATATAACAAAAACTAATAATATTTCAACTACACTAAAAAAAAACAGACGAATTTGACTTGCGTGAGTAACCGCGCAGTGAGCAATTTACCGCCAAGCGCGACACACCGACAATAACCGCTTCCTCCTGCGATTACCCGCAAACCGAATTTCTTCTCACTTTTAAGAGAGGTGAGGCACAGACGGGCAGCTACTAATACGCTTGACCTTGACAAATCCATCGTGCATAAAATAATACGTGTGCAGAACGACGTCAATATATAGTTATAGTTGTGTTTGTTTAGTTTATAGTTTTTACAATGTTTATTTACGTCTCATTATTTTATAGTTTACAAATTTATTAATTAAACATTAGATCATAAACCTGTCATAACATGCAAAAATTGTATGAATGAAAAGGGAATAAGTGAGCAAGTGAAAGGGAAGATCGCGATGACCGTGATTGGTCAAAACCCCTCACTTGCTCACTACACCCGCAAATTATTGCATGACAGAAAATCATATATAAAGAGGCCCATAATTTGTACGATCATTCGGGAACAAGCCTTCATAGAAAACAATACAGAATAAAGGAGCAACAGAAACCA
>DWJK01002572.1:0-14416 GCA_018248815.1 Croniades pieria auraria
GGAACATATCCGCACCAAGAAATTTGAAGACGATAGCGAAGTGATGGCCGCTGTTGAGTCGTTTTGGGAGAGTCAAGAAAAATATTTTTTTCAAAGGGTATTTTGGGTTTAGAAAAAGATGGACTAAATGTATTGACTTGTTAGGAGACTACGTAAAAAATAAATATTTTTTTAACCATAATCTTCGTACATTATTTCGATTATCATTGCTTTCTAAACACTCCTCGTGTATTACATATGGTGTCTATAGTTTTTATTACGTGGCTTAGATTAGCTGCAGGACGTGACCAGTGTGTTTCAATGGACATGTGTTTATACTTAGTTGCACGCTTATGCGATGATCCTAGCAGTGTCGCTATAGATGGTGGTCGCCAAAACGAGAGTCATATCGGTTGTCTACCATCTGACTGGTCGACTGATCGGTTATAAAATATTCAGCTGAGTGTAAGAATGATGATAATCATCATTAACATCCACCGTGTTATTATTCCACTATTGGGTATTGGTGTCTCGTCAGAATGAGAAGGTTTAAGCCGAAACGATAATTATTGTGTGTTTTATAAACGGCTTGCCTGCGCGGTTCAAAGATGTGGAGTAAGAATCGTGTGAGAACCTTACTATATCGTTTGATAGGTTTCTTGATACTGTTCCAGAAGTTGCTATTATAGAGAAAAATATCACAGACAGATCTCTACTGAAGGAATAGAACTGTTTTACTCTCACTTAGTCAAAATAGTTCTGTTCTTTGTACTCTATAGGTTTTATTACCGAAAAACATATCGTTCGAAATATCTTATTGCCTGGACTCGTTGACGAATTAAGTAGAATTTAAAATAAGTGAATTGACTTATAGCCATTATATTTAAATTTTCTGTTTCGTGTTTCTGTGTTCTGTTCTCTTCAATAATTCCTATGCGAAATAGGCGACAGTCAAGTTACAATCAACACATATTTTACAAGTTTATAAATAAAATTTACTGCTGTAGGTAAATAATTCTGTGAATGAAAAATATTATGTAAACGAAACAAACGAGTCTTCCTATATTTTGTATCGTCAAGCAAACCCTGCTTGACGCTACAGAATTAATCAAAATTTCAAGGCCTTGTTCTCTACTCGCACGAAGTTACCGTCGCCGCTAGCTGTAAACTGCACGATCTGTTTGCAGTCAAATATTGTAACACGTGTGCTAGAAAAACGTCAGCGGCGGCTTTGGAATGGCTCTGTGAAAAGTTATACATTTAAGTGGACATTATTAACTTACATTTCATTATGTGTACCTACAGCTTATTTGGTTTACGTCATTGTTCCGACTAGTTTTACTTACAGACATACCGTTTAACATACGAATATAATTATTATTGTAATATCTAAATATATACCCCAAAGTAGACAACAGACGTCGTCTTAGTCTTATCTTCGACGTCTCGCAACAGTGATTCGACTCGGCGTTAGTTATTGATAACACGCTGTGGAAACAGTATTAGGTATTGTTGTATTTCTAACATAATTTTAATTTTTGACTGTATTTCTAAATTGGTAAGGTTTTAATTTGTTTGTATTATAACAACCCGTCCACGGAAGATACCTTGACGTTCGCTTCAATAGCACTTTATCAGCTGAGTAAATATTACGCCAGAATGTTGATATTACTCTATCTCAGGAGCATATTCTGAATATATTGATATGATTCCAAAGTCTGAGTAACCACAATCCGTTAATATAAAACTTATATTTTTTTTATTATTGCATGTAGTTATTCGTTATAACAGTTTCTCTTGAGGAAATTTGGTTACGACCTGTAATGGACTGATCTAAAAGTAGATTAATTTTTTTATATATTACACGTATTAGCACTGCCAGGTATGAATCGGTTAAACAATATAGTTAACTCATTAAAATCGTCCGTTATCCGAAATGACCGTGCGTGTGCGCAGCGCTGAAGCGCGGCATACATTTAAATTAACCGTCGTCCGCCGGCGATCAATCATTGGAACCCTGCAAGTACATCGTGTGAAGAATGCATTCCAAACACGAGGGTCTGTTGAAGGTCCGTTTCATTAAAAAAATCCGCCGCGTCGTTAGTACCATACAAAGATTCGTCTAACTCTCTGCGTTTCGTTTATACGACGTATAGATAATTTATTTATTTATTCTTTATTTACACCTTACAACTTACGAGTAATAAGGAATAAAAAGGCGGACTTAATGCTAAAAGCATTCTCTGCCAGTCAACCTTTATAGATAATTCATGAAAATATATGTAGAGCGACTTATCTGTTATCATTATGATACACTGCGATAACGTAGCGGTGACAGACTGAATCGATTATATTATGAATTAAACCTTTCGTTTTGGAGGATCTAATTTGGGCTCCAATTGTATAATAAAAAATAATGCAGTAGGGCGAAAAACGTCACAATTGTTCAAACCAAAACAAAAACATTTTATTTATAGGATGTAAAGGGATCGATGACTGCAGCTGAAATATCAGAGCAGTTAGACTTGACTTCCATAAAGCAGCATCCTTGGCACATACAGGCTTGTTGTGCCCTCACCGGCGAAGGGTACGGTTTTGTATTGACTTCAATGTTATACTAACACCATCACACCAAATATGCCTCGTTAACACTCTCCTGCAATAAGTACATATGTATCGTATTAGCCACCACTTCATACTGCACATATTAATAAGAAACGACACTGTTTCCACTTACAGATTACATTTGGGTTTAGAATGGATCGCGAGCCGGATAAAGAAGAAATGACCGTTTGCTGACGAGTGGCAATAAAATAGATCATCAGTTGTTGTAGAGAAATACTGGATTCTATTTTTTAAAACCGCATTAAGATATTTAAAAAATATTTTTAATAAACGTGACATAATTTCTATGACTTAGAGAATTTTGTCACTGCGTATTCATTCACATTTAACGATGACTTTTTGCTTACATACGTTTAAGCGTTATGTTATTATTTTTGTTTTGTTGTCGCGCGAAGAGACATTAATAATTAGTGTAGTTAAATACAATTAATTGATTAAGGAGATTAATATTAATGAATAAATAATAATTAATGTTCTAAAATATATATTCTAAATATACACACATTTAATTTTTCTGATGTACCTATATTTTTATAAATTTATGTAGTTCTAAATTTGTAATGTTGTTCAATAAATTATATTTATGTATTTTGCAAACTTTATTGCATAGGTACTACAAATTTTTAATGCACGTTAGCTTTATAACAATTATTCCCATTTACGTCTTACTTTGACAATATTGGCGAGACGCCTGTAATATTATTTTTTACAGAACATAAGCCTTATTCGATGTAATATATAACATCATTAAACATTAAATAAACGTTTACTCATGTGAACATAGTTTTAAGAAACACATATTGTTTGATTGACAATATTAAATTAAAGTTTAATAACCCCTCTTTGAGGATGACTTATTCCACATATCATTCCTAGATTTATTTGGACCCTCTGATTATCGAATCTGATTCTACTATGACTATTAAACATCAATAAACGCACTTTTTAAGTAAAAAGTAAGTTTTAATAGGCCATTTAAATTCCCGTCATTGATTTTGTTTCATAATTGGCCTTAGCAAAATTTTACGCTTTGTTAAATACGAAAATATTGAAGTCAAATATGACTAGAGATAATTATAAGAATTATGTCATGGACTGAAATAAAAACACATAGTACAGTTTTTTGTAACTAATACACAGTATTTTAAGGATCAACTCTAGGCACAATATACCGAATGTTGTCTATTGTCTATGGTTTTGTCATATCGTCCAAAGTATTCGTTCGTCGCTGACGTCCGCCCGCGAAATCATTAATAAATGTTTTTTACTTTATAAATTTAGTTTCATTCTTGATTACTGTTCACACACGATGGTGTAACCTTACCTACCTTTGACAATTTATTAAAATACCAACAATCAGCAATGATGTATAATTGTTCACATCCTTACAGAAACTACCTATTTTTATACCATATACTACATACAGTTAATTTACTTCATTTATTAATCTGTTTGAAACGGAGTAAAGATTAAGTCTATTAGGTTTCAGAATTATTAAAACATTGCACAAATCCGGTAATATACAAAAGCTACTGAACTGGTATTTTACTTATTGTTAGACGCAAAACGCTATGTTTGGCGTCTCTGAAGGATCGCATCAGAAATGAGGCAATCCGACAGAGAACCAAAGTTATCGACATAGCCCAAAGGATTAGCAAGCTGAAGTGGCAGTGGGCTGGACACACCTGTCGCAGAACCGATAGCCGCTGAAGCAGACGTGTTCTGGAGTGGAGACCGCGACTTGGCAAACGTAGCGTGGGACGACCTCCAGCTAGGAGGAGTGACGATATACGCAAAGTGGCTGGCAGTGGTTGGATGCGAAGAGCAGAAAATCGAGCTCAGTGGCGTGGCATTGGAGAGGCCTATGTCCAGCAGTGGACGGGAGCAGGCTGATGATGATGATGATGATTATGACTGTAAACTACTTTTCCAGACAGGACGAAGTCTGCCTCGTCCTCTAGTATATGTCTATATCTTTTTATATGCACATAATTATGTTGTTTACCAGCCTTCTTGTTACCATAATGCAAGCTCTCTTCAAGCCTAGTTTGGGATCAGATGATTGTGTAGTGATGTCCATAATTATTAAGTGATCTAATTATCATCTTACAACAATACATGGGTCACAGTAGATACCATTAAAAATTGCAATGAGTAATAAAATCATTGTAATCCATAGCTGTACTTGAGGGTAATTATCATCAATGTGTCAATCCAAGGCTATATGTGGCTAAACATCAATATGTAACATAATTAAACAGTGATGTTATTTAATACTCATTATTAATATTGAAAAGATCTGGGCAGTTTAAGGCATTGTCTGTCATACAAGTTATCTGATTAAAAACAAATTTTATGTTTTATATGGCAGTAACTACTGTAGTAAGCCAAAGATGGCTTTGTACTAGAATAGAAGAATAGAAAGAAACAAACATTTCATAAAAAGCCAGCATAATGCTGATATACAAAATGTATTTATGTGTGTGTGTACAAGGATCTTACAACATGGAGGAAATACAATTATGTAAATAGGTATCGTAATTGCTCTAGCTTATGAAACTACTGAATGCTCAATTGATACCACATCCTTTGATTTTTCATTTAACTGATTTATTTCATAAATAAATATATATTACCATACATAGATAATAATAAAATGATAAATATGTTATAAAAATAGGTATTATATTGTATTCTGTATGAAACAATGCTATTACAAATTTATTAATATAAATATTTTAGTGTACACACATTTGTATAAATAATTGTTTTATAATATATTATAATTAGGTACTCTAGACCAGCAGTGATAGCCTAGTGGTTAAGCATTCAGCCTCTCACTCCAGGGATGCTGGGTTCAAATCCATGGTGTGGACCTCTTTACAAGTGTGTTCTAAATTTAAATATCACTTGGTAACACTGAAGGAAAATACTGAGGAAACTTGCGCACCTTAGAATTTATATAAAAAAGTTCAAAGGTGTGTAAAGTTCGGCAACCTGCACTTGGCCAGTGTGGCAGACTAAAGCCCTCTCAATATGAAAGGAGACCCATATTCCAACAGTGGAATGTTAATGGATCAATTATTATTATTTTTACTAATACTGTACGATATAAGATTGTTGTACACATGTTTATTACTAAGCACATTCACCTTGTCGTTTCCAGACATCCTCTCTTTACATCACTGTATGTCTGTCGACCAGCAACAATATTTTTTTAATTTTTGTATGTACCATGTTTATGTGCAATAAGGTATTATTATTTCTACAAATGTAATGTTCCTCAGTAAATAAATATTGCATTCTTTTGAGAAAACATATTCTTAAATCATCCAGTAGTGCTTGCAATTATCAGTGTTTTCATAGTGCATATTGTTCATGTAGGACTGTGAGTTCAGTTTGAATACTACATTTGAGGTAGTGGTAAGGTAAATTAGTTTAACTTTTTATTTAATTTTCTCCATATTCATCAAATTTATTTATATATGACAATGGTTATCTTGGAGCAAGTTACATACAACTATCTATTTTCAATATCCTCATATAATTTCTAATTACCTATTTATATAGACAACACATGGCCACTATTGGTATTTTTATATAACAAATAATGTCCATTAATGCTGACCAATGAGGAAGAATTGTAAGTATTCAGAAACTGTGTGATTCGTTTAAATTTGTAATTTATATTTCAAATACGTCAATATGGGTATTTTTATGTACTACTTTGTATATATTTTTTTTCAATTCTTCAAAGTAAATGAAATTCATGTATTAATCAATTTTATATCCAAGTATTCAGGCTTAGTAAACAATTGTAGAATTTCGTTTGTTTTTGGAGGTCGCGACTGTCAGTAGGTGTTACCTGTGCATTTTTCCCGTGTCTCGAGTTGGCCATGGCGTGCGGCGCCGGCAGTGGCTTGTTCGCCCACACCGATTCTGCGGCGCGCACTGACCGCGTCTCCAACATGACACCCCGGCTGGTGGCTCGCTGCCTCCGCCCTCACTGCTCCATCTCGTGCCGCACTTCGCCGCACTGCACCACACTGCAACACCACACGCACCACTCTCACCACCCCCACGTGCGGCCACGCAACACACACTCCTACACCACCACAAAAACCACCGATTGTTTGTTGTAGGACGTGCGAAAATCCGATCGAAAGCTCTCTGCCGATCAACCAAAGATATCCATCAGAGAACCCACATTTACACCCCACCTAACATAAATTTCTTATAACACAACTATTTAATATTAATTCTATATAATGGTTGTTACGTTTTTGGAGTAATTTTCTCACAAAATTATCACATTTGTGAATTTTTACGAAAATTTTCACATAAGTCGGTGGGGCAGCGACGAATCAATAGACAAAAGAAAGGATTTATTTTTATTGGTGCTCTGGAACATAGACAAGCTACGGCATTGGAAAAACCATTATAAACAGATTTTCTTGCTTCTAAGAATTCAAATAAGAGTTAAGCAAAAAGAGTTCGGTCTTTCACCGAAACTGATATTTTGTATTATACTTTAACAAATTAAATTATATTATAGTAGTAACACTGCGTGAATCGAAACGATTGGCACAGATAGCGTAGACAGAAACTATTTTATCTATAGCCTGCATGTCCTGTATTTGTGGTTTTTTGACTTTCAAGTCTCACGTCTGCAGATGGAATTACCATATTGATCAATTTGCGGAAAAACAACATATATGTCATGATACATGTTCTTTGACGTCTGCTAAAAGCAAGAATGTCAGATTCAGAGGGCAGTAACTATTCAGGAAGCGGGTCAGAGGCGGGTAGCGCGGTATCTAATCGGTCGAGACGAAGTCGCAGTGCCGCGTCAAATCGTTCAGTAAGGTCCCATTCAGGGTCCCGATCCAGGTCACGTTCTCGTTCAGGAAGTCGCAGTCCTTCTCGGAGCCCTTCCAGGTCGCCATCCAGATCTAGATCGCGCTCCAGGTAATAGATAATCCTAAGTAATTAGATACGTTTGCAAGATGTGTTTCTTCATCGTGCGATTGTCACAGGAGCCGTTCAGCTGGTTCAGATGCTAGCCGTCCTGGTCGCCACGGTCGCCACAAAAATGACGAAGCAAAGGAAGCGTCTGGTGATGAAGATGTCGAGGTTAGCATTTTGAACGAAAACTCTCTTCAAACCTGCATGTAAATAATTAAATGTAATTAATTTCGTATTGTAACGTACAAGATAACATTTATTTTATGTTATTTCATATCCTTATAATTGCCATCCCTATTTTTATGTACATTTGAGACTGAGGTAAAGACAAATTAATAATAATGCTGGATATCATGCTAGCCAGCCATGAAATATTACATACCTGTTGGAACAGTTGCTGTTCCATTGAAGCTGAGCTATCATTGGTAGTGTAAAAAAAACTCATGTTAACAAAAAAATCACAGTTACAACTCGTTAATGTTAAGTGACTTAATATCAATACTCTTCCAGGTTCCTTATAATGACTGATGTCAACATCATGTCACATGTAATTTGTTAAAATAATTTCCAGGATGAGCAGGAGCCTGAAGGAGAAGATTTGGTGGACTCAGAAGAATATGATGAGGATGAGGAAGAAGAAAGACGGAGGAAAAAGCGCAAGAAGGATAACAGATTTGGAGGATTTATTATTGACGAAGCTGAGGTAGAGTAAAATATTGGTATATTCAAACATAAAATTATATTTTTAGACATAAAATTAATTTTGATACAAAATATCTTCATCAAAATAAACTCCTGGATTATTATGAAATACCATTTTTATACTATGAAACTCTATCTATGGCTCTATCTACAATGCTAATAACTTAGTAGGTTCTGCTTGCTTGATTTTTTGTCTAAGTTTGTGTTATCTATTTTATGCTATAATGACACTGCAAATGATAAGATATATTATATGATATTGGTAAACTTTCTGGTTAACATATAGTAATAAATATCAAATATTGTTTTTTGCTTCAGTGGAAATAATTATATTTTCATTTAGTTTGTGTGTGAGTGATGTGGTCTACTTATTATATTTACATTTACCAAACATTAAATGTACATTTATAATCAGTCCTTTAAATTGATGAAAATCCTTCATGAGAAACTAAAATACTTAAACTTTGATATTTTTATTCAAATTTAATGTCTAGTCACATATGTGTCATGAATTAATAAAAAGAAAATATTTAAAGAATGATATTGTAACATTTTAGGTAGATGATGAAGTTGATGAAGACGATGAATGGGAGGAGGGTGCTCAAGAGATGGGTATTGTTGGTAATGAGGTGGATGAAATTGGACCCACGGCTAGAGAAATTGAAGGACGACGAAGAGGCACTAATCTGTGGGACTCTCAGAAAGAAGAAGAAATTGAAGAGTACCTGAGAAATAAATATGCAGATGAAAGAGCTGCATTGAGACATTTTGGTGAGGGTGGTGAGGAAATGTCTGATGAGATTACTCAGCAGACTCTATTACCTGGCATTAAGGATCCTAACTTATGGATGGTAAAATGTCGCATTGGTGAAGAGAAAGCCACTGTTCTTCTACTTATGAGAAAGTTCATAACATACCAATCAACACAAGAACCATTTCAAATCAAATCAGTTGTTGCACCAGAAGGTGTTAAGGGATATATTTATATTGAAGCATACAAGCAGACTCATGTAAAAAATATTATAGACAATGTAGGTACATTAAGAATGGGTATTTGGAAGCAGGATATGGTTCCCATTAAGGAGATGACTGATGTGCTTAGAGTTGTTAAAGAACAATCAGGCTTGAAACCAAAGCAGTGGGTGAGGCTGAAGAGAGGCCTATATAAAGATGACATTGCTCAAGTTGATTATGTTGACTTGGCACAGAATCAAGTACATCTGAAATTACTTCCTAGAATAGATTATACAAGATTGAGAGGCGCTTTAAGAACAGTACAGAGTGAAAGTGAAGCAGCGAAGAGGAAAAAAAAGCGCCGGCCTGCCGCTAAGCCCTTCGATCCTGAAGCTATTCGGTCCATTGGTGGAGAAGTCACATCAGATGGTGACTTTTTAATATTTGAAGGCAACAGATATTCAAGAAAGGGTTTCTTATACAAAAATTTCACAATGACCGCCATTTTAGCAGAGGGTGTCAAACCGACATTGACTGAATTAGAAAGGTTTGAGGAGCAACCAGAAGGAATCGATATCGAGCTGGCAGCACCTGCTAAAGACGATCCAACTAGTTTGCATTCTTTCTCAATGGGGGATAATGTTGAAGTATGTTCAGGAGATTTAGCAAACTTACAGGCAAGAATCATTGCCATTGATGGCTCGATGATTACTGTTATGCCAAAGCATGAAGTTCTAAAGGATCCCCTGGTCTTTAAACCTAACGAATTAAGAAAGTACTTTAAGCAGGGAGACCACGTCAAAGTGCTCGCGGGTAGGTACGAGGGTGATACAGGTCTAATTGTAAGAGTGGAGCCACATAGAGTCGTTCTAGTGTCAGATCTGACGATGCATGAGCTTGAGGTTTTGCCAAGAGATTTGCAATTATGTTCGGATATGGCGACCGGCGTGGATTCACTCGGGCAGTTCCAATGGGGTGACATGGTACAGCTGGATCCACAGACCGTGGGCGTAATAGTGCGTCTCGAGAAGGAGAACTTTCACGTTCTTGGCATGCAGGGAAAGGTGATAGAGTGCAAACCTCAAGCGCTGCAGAAACGACGAGAGAATCGCTTCACCGTCGCCCTGGATTCCGAACATAACACAATCCAGAAAAAGGATATCGTGAAAGTTATCGATGGTCCGCACGCTGGTCGCAATGGTGAAATAAAGCATCTGTACAGAAATTTTGCTTTTCTGCAATCTCGGATGTACCTCGATAACGGGGGTATATTTGTTTGCAAAACTCGACATCTTCAGCTCGCGGGCGGGGCTAAGAATGCGACAACGACCAATGGGCTATCATTGGGTTTCATGTCGCCGCGAATCCAGTCTCCGATGCATCCCTCTGGTCGCGGCGGTGGCGGCCGAGGTAGGGGTCGCGGCGGCAGGGGCGCGGTGGCGCGCGATCGCGAGCTCATCGGACAGACGATCAAGATTACGTGCGGGCCGTATAAGGGCAATGTGGGCATCGTGAAGGACGCCACGGAGAGTGCAGTGCGTGTCGAACTGCACGCCATGTGCCAAATCATATCGGTGGATCGCGGACACATCGCGGTGGCCGGCGGTCCCGGCGGCGTCGCTCGTGGAGGACTCTCCAGGTTAGTATGTCTCATTCGGTACCATATTATCGTTACATCAAACATTTTAATCCTCGTGCCATGTCGTGACCCAGTAACTATCACCTAAATATTTATTAGCCTTACCGATTGTATAAATTTTATTCGAAACTCGATTTTGCTCTTGTATTAAGGTGCAATCGAGTATATAGTTACTCTACATAAAAAAGTAGTAACAAATGTAGGACCGAAATGGTGTGAATGACCCTAAATTGAACGCATTTTGGTCTGCGCAGCTACTCCCGCACGCCAGGGCGCCCGCACGGCTCGCACACGCCCACGTACCGCGAGACGGGGCTGAAGACGCCCATGCACGGCGCCGCTACGCCGGTGTACGAGGCGGGATCGCGCACGCCTCACTACGGCTCGGCCACGCCGGCGCACGACGGCGGCCGCACGCCCGCGCACCCCGCCTGGGACCCCGCCGCCTCCGCCACGCCGGCGCGCCCCGACTTCGAGATGCGCCTCGACGACGAGCCCGGCCCCTCCTACGATCCGCCCTCCTACTCGCAGGTACACCGACTCGCTTCCACTTCCTTTCCGACTAGTGTCGTCTCGCTCGTCGCGTGCCCGACCTGACGCCGGATTCGTTCCAGGGCCCGTTCACGCCGCAGACGCCGGGCACCATGTATGGCTCGGAGCACTCGTACAGCCCGTACCGGCCGAGCCCGTCGCCCGCCTACACCGCGGGCTACCTCGCTACGCCCGAACAGGAAACGCCGTCAGGTATGTATATACGGAGCAACGGTACACTATTTTGTTATTTATATTTGAACCTTTTTTCACAAGGTATCATTACTTAAAGTACAGTACACATTGTGATTTTTCTAAGTAATTAAAATATTCACTATCTTCAATTATATATGTATGTACATACAATTAGTACGATTCAAGGAACTATCAATTCAGTAGAAAAAATCGTTAATGAAGGGTTTATTTTCTGTTGACATTTTTTTCAAACAGGCTTTAGGACTAAAATGACATATTGGAATGAGATAACGAAGCGTGTCAATATATGATCTCGTCGAATGAATCTTTTTTTTCAATTTTATATCAACTGCTAGGAGCGTGATATAAACTTGTTATAATATATATATACATAGACAGCCGTAGGGTTCGCAATTCGGTTTTTAAAGTATTACCCGTTAAACATGTCGGATGTGCGACGCACTCGACGGATCGCACGGGCCCCCGGGGCCGCTAACGAGATGGCTCGTGGCGTGTGGCAGGCGGCGGCGGCGCGGAGTGGGCGGCGCCGGAGCTGGAGGTGCGCGTGCGCGCGTCGGGCGCGGTGGGCGCCGTGCGCGGCGTGGCGGGCGCGGCGTGCGCCGTGTACCTGCCGCACGACGAGCGCACGCTCACCGTGCCCGCGCACGCGCTCGAGCCCGTCGTGCCGCAGAGCGGCGACCGCGTCAAGGTCGGTCCCGCTGCCCCGTCCTCTCACACACGCACATTTTTTTAAATAATTCACCGAGTGTTAGAAGGAGCTGCACGAGTGACTTCCGTTAAAGACATGATAAAGGCCATCACTCGATTTCGACAAGATAGCGTTGTAACCAATTAAAAACTGGAGAATCAATAGATACGACTGAATTTATATGGTTGTTTCAAAAACATGTTGACTATAATTATTACATTTTCATTAGCATTATTGATTAAAACTTTATATATAACTAACTTAGAGGTAACTTTATACATATACCTAACATTAGAGTTCTTCTCTATATAACTTTATGTAGAGAAGAACCCTAAGGATATTACAATCGCAGATCCTTAAGATTCGTTTCTAAAGCATACTTATAGCAGTTATACGATGCTCAAGATGAGCTCACGAAGGCTCTTGTAAATTCTAGGTGATCGCTGGCGAGGATCGTGACGCGGTCGGGCAGTTGATCTCCATCGAGAACCAAGAAGGTGTGGTCAAATTTAGCTCCGATGACATCAAGATCATGCAGCTTCGTCAGCTCTGTAAGATGGCCACCACGTAGAGCGCCTTCCGAATGTGTCGCGTGTGTATGTACAGCGTTGAATATACCTACCCGCCTTTGCCAGTATAACACGCGGAAATCAATTTGGCACTTGCGAAGAATACGCTTCCCCTCCCGCTGTCCGACTCCGCCTACCGATACCTACAGTACGGACAGCTACCGATAATACACTCGTAGGAGATGATTTCATACGTTAATAAATATAAAAATAAAATAAAATTAAACAAACACTTTTGTGCAATTAGTATATCGCCATTACGTTGTCATAGGGTAGTAGGGCTTAGTTAAATTATGCGAGTTATATGTATGAATAAGTGCATATACCTTTGCATATTTTTTGAACATTAATGAGCATTATATTACCTATGTAATAATAATAATAATATTGTGATTTTAACCAAATAACAAAACTATAACCCTTTCATGTCGAATATTTAATATATTGTGAACTTATGACATTCGTTGAAATTTTGATTTTTTTCCGGAGTACAAAGAATGTGCGAATTCTTTCAACTGCTACAGTCGGATCTATTCGGACGATTATTATGTGTTTATTTTGCGTGGGTCGTATATAAACATATCGTATACCTTTCTTGTATTCATCTCTTGCATATTTTGTATTGCATTCGGTCCAAATGTAATATCAGAATAGATTCAAAAATCTTAGTAACGGTTTCATAAACTTTTTTCTCATAATTAAAAGCCATAAAATTAGTGTGAAGATTTGGTATTGATGCACATTGTACTACGATACTATAGGTCACATCTAAGTTCTTTTTAAACCGCCTGAAGTGCGACGGGGACAGGATGAGGAGGGGGTGCCTCGGACAAGTGGCGCTGGAGATATTTAAGGGCGGAACAATGCTCAATATAACGTGAAAAACTTACGTTATAAAATGGTTAATAATGATATTTCGTTATATTCAGGCAGACGAATTAAAGCATGTTTAAAGAGTGGTGTTTTATTATTTACGATATAGAACAGTTCATCAAATATATGTATGTACATTGTCCATAAATCATAAGATTAATTAATATCTTGGTTTCCTTCATTAAATTTGATCTGCCTTCTGCTTTTCATGTTCTCACTAGGATCTCACTCATTTCCCAGCCTTATGATAAAGTTGTTGCAAAGGTTGTCGAACCTCATGAGATGATTAACGGTGCACGGTGATTAACGGCCCGGAGCCACCGCAGCGCTCGCTATGCACGGACACGCTGCGCATGGATTCATTTGTTAGACAACGTGGGTCATTACTTTTAATATTGTGTAGCGTGTCCGTGGGTTACAGTGGACATAATCACATAAATATTTTCTTGCAAAGCGAAGCTTGACGCACATGGGTAGACTCTACGTGCGCTGCTGTGCGTCCGCGCCCTAAAGTCCATCATGTAATAATATTTTGTAGGTTATAAAAAGGTCCCTATATTGATTCTCCGTTAACGGTGAAGGAAACATCGTGAGGAAACCTGCACACTTTAAAATATATAAAAAAAAAAATTCTAAGGCGTGTGAAGTCTGCGAACCCGCACTTGGCCAGCGTGG
>DWJK01002573.1:0-14414 GCA_018248815.1 Croniades pieria auraria
TGGTTTGGATAGGTGAGCCCGTTCTTGAGTTATAAAATTACAACGAAAAGTGGCATTGATTTTTATATATATACATATTTGGGCAGTAAATATTTCTGATTGTATGAAAACATCAATAATTATAAACCTTTCAAATTATAAATGTCAGCGAAAATTGATTTTTTGTGAAGATGTTTATTTTACCTACTTGAGTAATTTAATGAATAAGCAAATGTTGTGTTGTGTTCAGTACAGTTAAGTGAAATTTTATATGCTGAGATCACTATTGGATTCATCAGAACCTACAAAGCTTTTAGTTGGGAGACATGCCAACACGTGGGCCAAATCCGTCTAGAGAACTATAAAGCAACTGTATTCAAAATTTACAATAATTTATTAAGAAAAATTGACGAAACTTCCATTTACATGAATGAAAAATCGTGGGGAATAATAGCGTATATCGAATTTAGAAAATGTATGGGTGCTGGTAACTAAGCCACCTTCCGCACACTGTCACTGTGCTCAAAGAGAGATATATTTCGTCAATAAATTAGAGTCGGAGCTCGGAAGTAAGTCGCCACATATTCGTTACGGGCCGTCAATGAATACATCCATTAGTAGAAATAATTGTTTCTCGGATATTGATAAATTATTAACATAATTTGAGCGGTTAAATCGATATTTACCGTTATGGTGACAAAATTACATTCATTTAGGTATATTTACATCAAAAACAATGATATATATTAAATTAAGTAATATAATTGGATTTCTTAAAATAACATTAAACATATCGCAATTTCGACTAACAGATATGACAGTAACAAAATCTTCCATAAATATAAAAATATCGCCTGAGATTCTACGAATATATAATTAAAACAAAGTCTAATGTTCGTTTTTATGTACGCCTTGTGTTTTATCTCTCTCGAAGGGAATTGTTCAAAGACGACCTCGGGGCTACCGCTCCGAATTTTTTCCAGTAAAAACCTATTTTCTTTAGAAGAGATTGTCAAGATTTAATTATAATATAATATAAACGGATCTAGATGTATTTAATACCTTAAGAGAATTTATTTCAGAGTTCGTGTGTGCGTGGGTTCATGTATCTATATGTCTGTGAAGAAAAACATGTACCTTGTTAAATTTTTATTATAAACCACAAAGAATATTGCAACATAAACGAATAGGGCGACTGAACCTTTTCTTTTTGATGATGAAAAGTAAGGTAATCCATCCATACGATGCTCTGTTATACTGCAAATAATAACCAGTTTCTTCAGTTCCAGGTTTCTGCATTTGGACATTAGAACGATCAATGGAGATCAGAAGTGCAGTGGTGGCATTTTAGTTCATTTTAATCTCATTGCAAGCCAACCATACCACAAACAGATAAATGAGTTTAGTCTTATTATTCGTTTTTAATTAAAATGCCACACGCGGTGAGCAATCTTATTTGAACAGCAGCAATAAGAGAATATTTTTGCGGGCTGATACGTTGTTATATTGAGTTCGAGAGTTATTTCAGTGTTTACAATAAAATTTCAATATTCGTTATTCGATCTCGCATATTAAAACAGACTGCTGTTTGTGTTTTAGGTGAACAACGAGTAATTTTTGGAAGATTCCGTACTATGTTAATAATAAATACATCGCGATTCTCCGTTCAATATTAATAATTTTGATTGGCTACCTGTGCAAAAATTTCTACCGCTGCATCTTGGTGCAACTTCACTCAATTATAATTTTTCAAATATATTTTGTCTTGTCTTGAAACATAATTTTCCTGATACGATTTGAATATATTTGTTTTGAATGACGTAAATATATTGTGCCCATAGAGGATAAAGAAAAGGGTTCTTGAACTACCAACGACGAAATAGTAAAGCAAACATAGTCTCTAAAAGGGTGTAGCAAGTGTTAACTGAGTGTTTTTGTAAGCGCTTGCGGGCACCTCTTGACTATGTTCAGTAAGGAGAACTAATTGAAAGTTTAAAATACATTGCAATGTATTTTGTTTCCATTCACAACCTCAGCAGTACCACTGGTTACGTCGAGATGAAAATAAGAATTGTATTGTTCATTCTCAGCTTCAAGTGACTATTTAAGCTACTAAGATGACCTTGTGGAACTGGGGGATGGCCCAAACTGAAACAAACTTTCATAACCTTTTGTCAGAAGACTCCGGAAGTACAGGTAAAGCCGGAAGCGGATGTCACTTGTTTGGATGAACACTAGTAGTAAGTATTACAATCTTTTCCGTTCCTCGAAGAGTATCAGTAAAGTCAGACTTGATTGTTAACATTCCATTATAATTTTAGAACTTTGTTTCCAGAATGTATTGACTTCTTCCGCGGAGTGGCGAAATTGAGATCACCCGGAGGCGTAAATTTCCTCTTATCTATGAGTTTTTTTTTACTCAATTTTTTGGCTTTTACTGTCACACTTACTTGATAGGACTAGCAGCGATTGTTGGTAGCTAGTTAGACTTAAATTATTTTATTTTAACTTTTTAGTGTCGTGTTAGAAGTACTGTGAAAGTTCTATATATGGGACGTACATAAAATTTGTATAGGCTTCAGATCCTGGAGTCCTGCATTTAGCTTCGACTGCTCAAGGAAGGCAACCAAGGGCGGTTTAGCGCGGCAAATGTCGAAAGGTATTTCTCCCAGGGTACCTCATGTTCATATACATATATGCATATTTATCTTCAGATATATTTAGTAGAAGTTTTGTATTCGGCGCAGACTGTGAGAAGCTCATGTGAAATATTTACACAAAGGAGTTTTTCACATAGGTATTCAAGTTATATTATAAATTAGGTACCCGTTGAACAGCAAAGGCAATATGAAGCACTTCTGTGCTATACATATCCAAAACGTCCTCGCGTATTAACGGTGTTATTGTAGAATCAATTACAGGAGGAGGCAGAGAAGGTAGCTGTTCTAATAGTCAAAATGACACATCCATAAAGCCTAATAAACAATAGTATTATTGAAATATTTTCGTGAAACGAAAAACAATTCTAACGTTTCCGGTTTACTAAACGGGTGTATCTTTGTGGGGCCGCTTTCGTAAGTTGTTGCGGCAAATTGGGCAAGCGTAACTTTTGCTGGCCTTTTTTGGAATTTCCGAAACTGTGAATCAGTTTAACGAAAGGTGAATTTTTTTGTTCTTTCAGAGCGATCGCAGACAATAGAAACGCGCGTAATATTGTCAGCATGAAACCCAAATTTTATTACATTGAGGTTCAACATTTCGTCAAAGCTTTTATTTACTTTGAACGTTAAGCAAAGCGATGGTGAAATTTCAAGGAATTGTTATCGTTGTTTGCAACAACCTCACTCTAAAATTATATATGTATATCACGTTGACTGTCTCGTTGGACGAGTGGTTCCAAGCGCGACTGCTGTTCGAGAGGTCCTGGGTTCTACTCCTCGTCGGGTTCTATTGGTTTATTCTAACCTGGATTTACTAGTACCAACTTTTAGTAGTGGTTCGGAGTTTCACTCACACCTATTTCATGGTGGGACGTAAAACGTGACTGGAGAAATGTGAGAGTATACCACTCTCCTCTACCTACCCATTTGGATTTACAGACATGATGTTGCGTCACGTTATGTATGTAAATTCTATGAAATTATCTACCCAAACTTAGAATACCTTCTTGAAAATATGTTTGAGCATAGATTCTTTATCTAACGTATTAATTATACTTTAGTATTATGAAACGTAGTGTATTGAAATTTAATGTAATGGAAATAATAATAAAAACAGTAGTATAATGAAAATAAATTCATAAAGCGTTAAAACCACAGCAAACCATAAACCATAGGTCATAGTTTCGTCAAACATATAAAAGCGTGTTTGTTACAAAGAAAGAGCAATGATTTCTTGATACATACTCGTAATATATTCGAACTCGAGTTTTCGTAACAAAATAACAGCAGAAGAGTAAATAGTGTTTGAACAGATATAACTGATGCTATCGTTTTCTTAACAATAAATCATACGCAACGTTTGTATCGCAATGATTTATAAATAGGGGCAAGAGGTACGAGCGGTCTCATCTAGTATGTACATTTCATATGCATAAATTGTCTAATATATTCGTGTCACACATCGACCGCTCTGGAAAAAATCTACAAGGCAATTAAAAGCATGTTATCAATTGCAGTGACTTTAAAGATTACATGGAAAAATTTTGCTTGAAACAATGTTGTATTTGTTTTGTCCATTAGATTTATAATAACATGCATGAATAAGTTCATATGGAAAAATCTGACCGTCTTGGTAGTTACGTCACTTTAATGGAATCGTATTAAACGGCAAGTGAAGTTATAAAGTGAAGTCATAAGTTAGAAGTTTTCGCTTATAAAAATATTATTATAGGAGAACTCATCAAATACAATAGTAATTTTAATAGAAGGATTATTTTTTTATTTTAATACAATATAGGTAGTCAAATTCCAATACTGCTAAGAGTATTGACTATGGTTACTAACTTAATTAAAGTACGAGAGCCTCGAAGCCAGTGACATTAATGACAAATGACCGTAACACTTAAAATGCCTGTCATTCCATGAACAATACTTCCACTTGTATATCCAACTATCCTACTGTGGAAAGCCTAATAAAAGAATAATAGAACTCTGCTGAAAATACGGAATTCACTTCGTTAAATAGTTTAGTTGTTGAAACATATCACACGATATAAATAGAAAATAAACAAACCACGTCGCCATTTTCCTGCCGCTTAAAAATCATTGTCAGTTTTGTTTTCAAGACGTGACTATGCTGTAATCAATTCCCCCTCCACTTACTTGTTCTGGTCTGTCAGAATATGTCTGTCAAATTCATCGCATTGTATTTACTCACGACTTAATTAATCAATGCGTATTGAACCAATCGATAGATAAATAATTAGTTCGTTAGAGTGTTTGTTCATTGTCACACATGCTTGTGTAATGAATATGGTATTTGGTCAGGAGTGAGGTGTTTAGAGAGGAGATGGATTTTTGGAATGAGCACTAAATATCTTTGTAATACTTTCTCATAGTTATGATTGTGGATTAATTAATTAACAATTCAGATTTGGCGATGCGGAACATTTTCAATACGGTGTCATTTTAGGTGGCAAGACTGCATTCACTTCATTATGTCATAAGGGTGAAATAACATTACCGCCCTTTGTTACCAAAAAGAATGTTTTAAATCAATGTCTGATGGACCTGTTTCAAATGAACCATCAATAGACAATAAGTAAAAAAATATATTTAGAAACCTTTCGCAAATACAATGAATCGTTTACTATGTTTAACTATTTAATCGGAATGTAGTCATTTTTGTTCAGTTATTGCATTGAAACATCTTTGTTAGACACATGGCAATCAAATTAAAAAAAGTATGCTCATTTAACTAAATCATGATTTAGACCTACGCCATTTCAATGGTGCGTTTCAAACTGATGTCAGAATAATGTTCAGCACAGTTGACGATGAGACCTTTTGAACGATATATAATTTCATTTTCAAAAGCTATTGGTATCATTAAAAATATTTTAGTCTTGGTTACCGTATGGTATATTTATACCACATATCTGTACATATACATCTGAACGAGATGTTCACTCGAGTTCAGTGCTTTTTCCCATGCTAAAAGTACCCAGCGTACCGAAAGAAGTTTTCACATCAAAAAGGTATTAGTTATTACAGTCCACGTTTTTTGGCTTTATCTTTTATTTTACATAATTATAATTGGATTAAAAAAGATAGATAAATTAACTTTATGGCCTCAGTACAGTCTCTATCAACGGAACCTTTTTAACTTTCAAACTTAAAATGTAAAAGAATTATGATGAAACTTCGACCACTGGACGGCACCTAGTTTACCGTGAAATTGGGGGTAGTTTGTTATTTTTATTTCTTCATGAGACATATTAATAAAGCTAATTCCCTTCAAGACTATTCACGGGGTTGGGGCGAAGGGTACAAAATTTAGAACAGGCTTTCTTACTTATTTCAAGGTGTTCCTAGCCTCGGTCCTAAGGTCTCTCAACCTTCTCATTACAGACGATAACGTTTCTCAAATTCATTTCGATGGAAACCAGGTATTATGCGAGTACATACGATATACGAACAAAATGTAATCAAGTAGATGATGTGGTTTATATTAATAATATATTAAAAGACTTGTAAACAAGTAACACAAAATTGGATTCGGGTTGGTAATGAATATTTAATTACCGGATAAGTTCCGTAGTGCTGACGCCATCGGAGGCTGTTTCATTTATTATTCATGGCTCATTTCGGGTTATCCCGTATTAAAAACTCTCTGTTGTTATTAACTATCTTGTTACAAACATCGTCTTGTTACAAACGTATTATGTTATATATAATTAAGGTGCTGGTAATGCCTAAACATCATTAAACAATTATCATCATTAAACATTAAACGTCGTCATTGTTGTCAATTTGTTTAGAAACTGAATAATATATATTACAAAGATAAGGTTGAAGTAGTGAAGAGGATTTTAAAATGACGTCTTTTTAAGCTTTCGTGTTGATTTGCATGTAGAAAAGTCCTAAAATACTTATTCATTTTCGTTTGTTTGTCTGTCTGTTTGCCTACCCTGGGTTAATGTATGTACGTGAGAGCTGAAAGGCTTTTGATGAGACAATCGTTACTTGATCAAATACTTATCAAGCAAAGTTTTATGTTGGTAACAAAAAGATAAGCGATCTGTGACGTAATTAGGTAATCTCTAGTTAATTTATAGTCTTCTAAGCTATCGATGGTTTCGTGATGTCCTTGCAAAGGTTAATCGAAATATTAATTTCTAAGCGAAATATTTGTCCCTTTACGTTTGCTCAAAACGTATACTTGCGCATAGGTTGAAGTTGACCCTGAAGTTGAACCTAAAGTTGAACCTGAAGTTGAACCTGAAGTTGAACCTGAAGTTGAACCTGAAGTTGAACCTGAAGTTGAAACTGATGTTGAGGCTGGATGCCTAATGTCTCACATAGACACTAATTCGTAAATGTCACATTAATCGATATATCATGCTGTAATACACAATTTCCCTTTCAACTTTTTCTGCCCGTGGCTGTATAATGGCACAATCATAAAATTTTTGTGCATTTGTGTGTGCTCCTATTTTTATGTGTGAGTACGAATGAGCCTTTTTTATTTTTCTGTTATATTGATGTATAATAAAGATTTCATTTAACATATATCATTTTTAACAGAGATGTGTCAACATCTATGAGGAAAAAATATCAGCCCTAGTAATGGTATTTGCCTTATTAAAAAATATTCTAAGACCATACATTTTAAAAGCGTGAATTAATGATATACTTACTAGGCATTACCAAAATTTTATTTAATTCCTTTAGTACATAGAGAATACCAGATTATCTACTATATACATATTTAACAAAATAATATTTGGGCTCGCTAGTTGCCGTCATCCTCGTTAATTTACATAAATATAAATAACAAACATCGCAATTTTATCTCGTCGAGATTCTAGTGGAAATTTACAAAAAAAATTATGCGAGAAACTAGATCCCGCGGGATAACGTTGGAATGAGTTTTAGATTTTAAGTTAAAAGTAACGGTAAGCGATGTGATAAATAATGTAAAAATTATGGTAAGATTAAAAAATGGAAATAATTATCAAAATTAAATAGAATTATTTATTTCACATAACCTTTAAGTTTGTCAGCCATCTTACATATTAACTGTTCAGAATTCAAATGTGTGAAGTGTACGTGTGAAGTGAGATATAAATCGTTCAACTGAATTAATATCGTGAACGTAACAAGTCGGAAATTGTGTAAGAATATTTAATGAGGTGCCTCGGATGTTTTGTGAATAATTTCAATACTAATCTTTGGGGACCTTTTCAAAGAAAAATGTATTTTGCATAACAACATTTGGTACAATTCAGGAGCTTTTGTAATGTTGGAATCATTTTTACGTGAAAACATTTCCCTTCCTATAAAGCTGTTGACGGTTGAAAACAACCGTTATATGGGAATATTCGCCTCGAAATTTGATTAATTATTGATAGGCATCAAGTGTATCTTTTTGGTATACTGTAGTTAGGGAATACTTAGGAATTAGTACCAATTTTTCAATGTTAGAAGAATGTTGCACTTACTGAGTAGAGAGGATCCCACAAATATCGGAAACAGAGTCTTGGTATAATTGATAGCCAGAGTAGCTTCAAGAGTAAATACAGAATCTTTAATGAAAGTAGAAGAGGCGAAAGAAGTTTAGCAGGACCATTGCCAACAGAAAATAATAGTCTCTGCCTCCCATATGAGAAACAGACTTGATAGTTTCTACCTACCCAGGTGTAATAAAGTATTTTTAATACTCCAACTAAAAAGGAAAGCTATCAAAATCTGTTAGGTAATTTTGATGTGGGACACTCGAATAATGAAATAGGAAACGAATCTAATTTTAAAACTTTCCGCCTTTAGTATACTCACTCTCGAAAACGAAATTGTACTTGCTGGACGGAGCACAACAAGCTCCAGCTAGGGCTGTCAATTACTCTGCCAATTACTGCGCGAATCGTTATTTGACAGCCAATATTTTTTCATAAATCATACTTAAAATAAATAATTAAAAGGCCCTATTACAATAGCATAACATTATCCAAATGCGAAATAGATGTTAAAAAATATGTTTTATATGTACTTAGAAGACTATTAATCAAATATTAATTAATTAATTAATAATATATTATTAATTAAATGATATTCAAATTTAAAACACGCTTTTGTAAAGAGGTACGCCCCATGGATTTGCACCCAGCACTCCCGGAATGAGAGGCTGAATTCTTAACCACTAGGCTATCACTGCTTTTAAATGTATGTATGGTAATACTAAACTCATAAGTGATAAATTACAAACCTAATATATGTAACTGATGTATATGTAAAATGTTATGAAATAGTCCGGTGAGCAGCCCTAAGCCAACAGAATTAGATTCTGCATTTTTATTCCGCTCTGAAATTTGAATGTCCTTCAGTATAAAGGAACCGAGTGAGAGATTTAGGTACTGTTCGTAACCCTTTCGCGGAAACTAACTGTGAAAGGTTTTTATGACATAAAATAACTAGATTTTTGTAAACTATTAGAGTATCTTGTTTTTGCATGTAATTGAAAATGTTTGCAGCTGCTGTTGCAGGTACTGCAGGACAGATAAATAATTGCTATGATGAAGTGTTTATATTTCTGTAACTCCACTCCACACACGTGAGATGTAGAAGGGGTATTAAGTGAGGAAGATTGTACCTCATTCTATCGATTTTGACATAGTTGATTAATTCTTACGATTAAATTTAGAAATTCTTAATATTAATTGTACCACTGACATGTGCACGTCAAAATCATAAAATAAGAGGTCGAATTTTATTACCATCTAAATATTAAATGTATTGTATAATATATTTATTTTGCGAATAAATTTTACGATTATCTCTATCAGATATAAAATCTTGGTATAATGTATAAATTATAAGCAGAGTACTTTTAATAGATTGTGTGGATCATGGAGTATATGGCCATAACTGAACATGTTGACAAACCATTGCTGGATGGCAATTGCAATATACCCAAAATTCAGTGATAATGCAGCAATGCAATAGCAACACTTACACAATTCAGTAATAAAATAAGTAAACAAAATCCGAAATATTGTTCATACAAGAAATGTAACGTGCCCTCTTCATTTATTCAGTCCCATTCTACAATAACTCAATTAAAACTTTGTAACACAACAGCGAGGCCTGGCCGGATTTGTTTCATCTGTAAGTGTACGATTTATCTTGTACCGTGTGTTTCGACTAATCCGGGCAGGCCTGCCAAGATCGTATTGTTCTTCAACTTACATTGTTCTATATGTTACAGTTGTTCCTCGTACATCCGAGATTTTCTTAAAATATAGCCTGACAAAAAGTTTGTTACACTTAAATCTTGGACACTTCAATTTATTTAGGGATGTTAAATGTGTTGCCATCAAATTATTGGCGGCAATACCAGAAATATGTATAACTGAAATTAAAGAATCCGTAAATGCAACCGGTGGAACGTGGGAGTGTTCTACACTTCTCTGTCTACCCCTTCGGGGATAATAGACACGAAGTTGCGTTTACGTTTTTCTTTTAAGAATACCGTACACAACGTTCGCACGAATAATTTTAGTGAAAGTCAATGCGAAAAATGTACGAAATATAAATAAGAATACTGGCCACCTACAGATATACACTATTTTACACCTTATAAATACTGACAAAGGAAGTACTTCCCGGAGGACCATCTCCCGTAATATAGTAGCGGTTGATGTTAAAGGAAACTTTACAGCCGTGCCTCGGGATATGTGTGACAACTTTAGTTTAGGATAGCAAAACATGGCTTATAATATAAGTTACAAAATTTTAAATAAATCAAAATTTAAAATACACGTAACTTCACGTCTATAATCCCGGAAGAGGTAGTCAGAGGAGTGTAGTACACGTCCACATTTCACCAGTTACGGTTACGTCCCATAATGTAACAGTTATTAAGCCGATTGCCATACATCGGGCACAGATCCAGACTCCAAGACATTACAAGAAAATCTAAGAAAAATCCGATCTAAAAGGAATTCTGAAAACTAGCATACCTATTGATCTGCTGATAACGTATTTTTTACGTGACTACTAATTTACGATATGAAGCTCTTGCTTTCGCAGGCAGCCATAAATATGTAAAAGTGCATCGCATTAAGCATAATGCATGCACGAGGTGCGCTGCATGCTCCACTTGTGGCGCTCCGGCTGCGTGACCTGGTTGTTGGGACAACGACACATATCGACAACTGCCTTCCGTACAAACCTCTCATACCACATTTTTAAATTATCCAATGATTTCTTAGAACAGATCGCGGCAGGTGACTCTAAGATTTTTAAAAGGAATAAATGAACTGTTCGACTGCCTCGTTGTCCTAGTGGTTGCAACAGCGGCTGCAGAGCGAAATGTCCTGGGTTCGATCCCCACCTTGATTACTACTGCGACTTCGTAACTTGAAATTCTTAGTGATAGCTCGGAGTCTAGATTCGTGCCCTTTGTATGGCAATAGGCTCGACTGACACTGTGTGGGACGCATGACGGGTGAATCGTGTGTGTGTGTACTACATTGAAATTAAACAATACTTGCAACGAAATGAATAATCTTGTAGGTATTGTACAAAATCTGTATATATCTGTAGCTCGGCGATTCACTTTGATCTATGAAAATTCTTCCAAAGGAGAGTTCTTGTACAACGGTACAGATAAGTAGATTATATCAATTTCTTAAAAATAAAAGGATATTTAAATGCATTAATATACATTAAATATGTTCTAAGAGTAGACACGAAATAGTTTTGGAGCACAATCGAATCTTTTAACAATATTTATTTAACAGAAATACGAGTCGCAATGGTGAATTTGGCTAGAACTGCAAAATTTTCATAAAGTTGCAATATTTGCACAGCTTTAAAACGGATTTTCTCATTTTCTTTCAGTCTGAGCGACTTTAACTTGTTACTAATAACAATGTAAACAGTAAAATGTTTTTAAACGCTTGCCTTATTTCGTTTATATACAAAAGGCATGCAATGCAATGCATGCATTGTCTAAAGTGATTCTGTAGCGGATTAAAAAGATATAACGTAAAAAACATAAAATAGGTTTTCTACATGATTTTTTATGAATGAGCCGTATAATTTGTAAATCTGTTGACTTCATAATAAAACCCAGCCGGTGACTAATTGAGAAAGCATCTCCACCACAAATATTTCAATGACTATAATGATTTCTATGACCGACTCGAAAGGCGTGGGAGGTTCATAAACAGAGACATGACATAGCACTGGTACTAGATATGACTTTAGGTATAAGGTGCCAGACATATCAGTTATTATTTAAGATTGGAACGAACCTCAGTTCAAGGATACACCTCACCTCAGGCGGAATATTTTATGAAATATTCGCACCAGCGACTTTAATGAACCGAAATTTCATAGTAGTTAATAGCTCTATCTCAATATAGCATTGGGATTGCTCTTGTTAAAACAGTGTTGTGTTTTTCAAGTAGCACTCCACGTGAAAATATAAAATTAAATATTGACACGCGCGGTAAATTATTTAAACGAGCTTTTTAACGTGAAACGAACGTGAACTCGCAACGTGGCGTTTGTAAATAAGTTACATTTGATATCACAATGGATTATCGATTATTATGAAACGTCGATGCTAATAATTTTACACGTGGCAAACTAGTGAATTCTAAATATAAATGAAGCAATGTCTTTTTAAATATATTTTTTTTATATGTACTTAATAGGCTAGACCATAAAATCGCTATATCAATGCATAATTACATTTTTGCACAATACTAATAAATTTATAATATTTTTTTCAGATTATGACTTTTTGGCATATTTTCGATTAGAATTGTTATAGAATTGTGGTAGAATTAAATTTTGTTTTGTTTACTACACAGATCGTCGTGTAAATAGTCATGCTGTCCTGAAAACTAAATCATAATTGTCATGATTCGTATTTGACAAGCTAATGTAACGAATTTGACATTTCCTACAAACGACATTCAGTATTGCATCAAAATCAATTGATCGGCAAAATATAAGCGGGATATTTGAACAATGTCTTTTGAAAAACCGGCAGTGGTTATAGACAATGGAAGCTACAGTATCAAAGCGGGTTTTGCTTGCGACAACCATCCCGTGTCTATCTTTAGAACTATTGTGGGAAGACCTAATTATTTACTCGGTAGTTATGGTAAAGAATACTATGACGTTTATGTTGGAGACAATGCCGCCATTCGAGTTGAGGATTTGGAGCTCAGTCACCCAGTGGTCAATGGCAGAATCGAACATTGGGACAATATGGAGAGGATTTGGCACCATATTTTCTATAGAGAGCTTAAAGCCGCACCAGAAGATCGCTCTGTCATTCTAGCTTGTGCTCCGACAGCGTCAATGGCAGAAAAGTAAGTCCATGTTTAATATGAATTTTAGAAAAATAATATTTAATGGTACTGTTAATTAGGTATTGTAAAAATTTTGCTTTAACCAATTTCAGAATCAAATGTTGTGAAATATTCTTCGAAACCTTGAACAGTCCGGGTTTATGTATCCAGTCTCAAAGTGTTCTATCGGCGTATGGATCTGGAGTCACTACTGGCCTGTGTGTGGACCTCGGCTACGACACAACCGATATCAACGCTATTTTTGAAGGAGGCTTAGTAAGTTACGCTCACATACAAACTGGTTTAGCTGGATTTCAAATATCTGATTACATTAAACAAAGCCTTAATGAGCGCAACCTGGGTCCTGCGATAAAAACTCTCGAAGATATCGAAGGTATAAAGAAAGATTGCATGTACCTTACAGAGTGTTGTGCTGTTTCGAGACAAGAATACTCAAAAAGATATAAATTGCCTAGTGGCGATGAATTAGATGTGAGTCTTGAGGCTTTCATGGCACCCGAGCTCATGTTTCAGCCGGACTTAGTAAAAGGAGAAAAAACGAACTATATACCATTACACGAAGCCGTTGTACAGTGTGCTCTAAAATGTGATTCGGAACTAAGAAGTGAGTTATACAATGCTATAATTCCTTGCGGAGGCTTAGCGATGGTGCCCTGCATGATGAAGAGGTTATCAGATGAAGTAGAAAATATAATCCGTACACCTGTCACCATTTTATCTTCACCCGAAGCATATGCAATTGCTTGGTTAGGTGGAGCCACTTTTGCCGGTCTTCCTGATGCGGTGAAAATGTGGATACAAAAGGAGCAATATGAAGAATATGGAGAAAAAATTATTAAAAACAAGTTTTTATAAAAAGTAATTATTGTTATTATTTTGAGCTCAGTGACGTGCTATTGGAGAGGCCGTTCAGCAGTAGACGGGAGTAGATTGATTATGATGATGATGATGATGAATTGGCAATTCTTAATCAGATATTTGTCAATCGCACGGTACCATCAGCTATGAGGCATTAAACCTCCTCAGAGGTGTTCTTTCTGGTTCCAAGGTTTCAAATACAATTTACACTAATATGAAGTATTTGCATTAGTCAGCACAATTACAGATTTTTGGAAAGAGTATGATGTTGGAGACCCCGGGAGAGATCGTCGGTCTGAATCAGTACTTTTTTCTTTTAAAGAATCATAACTTTACCAAATTGGAAAAACTCTGATTTAAACCAAAAATATGTAGCATATTTTCGTTTCAAATTTAGCTACATTTAAAATCATAACTTTAAAAATGCATTTTATAATATTAAATTTCTCCAATTTTTAAGTTTCCAAGTACGAACTTCGGACGTCCTTTACGAATAACTAATTAGACGAAATAGCGAGATTTTCGAAAT
>DWJK01002574.1:0-14411 GCA_018248815.1 Croniades pieria auraria
TTATCGTTAGAAACGCTGACACAGACTCATAAACATGTCAACTATACGTTTAAGTGCCTGAGTCATGTTACGATAACAGTGCAAAATATTTGTACACAAATTTGTAGATGATCGTGGGGTGGGCCTTATTTTGTTTTGAGTAGTTTATAATTGTTTAAAGGCTTTCTTTTAAGTTTTAAGTTAGAAATATGTTTATGTTAGGTTTAGGTTAATGAAATGAATATGCTGTATTTCATACCTACAATTATTTCTTTCAGTATGAGAGGAGGAATACGGGTCTCCTCTCAATATTAGAGGAGACCCGTATTCTAACAGTGGGATGATAAAAGGATCGATTATTACTATTATTTCATTGGCATAGTTTCATTTTAGTTGTAATCCTAAATATGTAACTACATAAGTATTTACGTACAATGGGCTAACATTAGGAATCATCAGTAATCAAATTTTGCTTAACAAAAAATATTTGCAGCTTCCGTAATCAGCATAACCACTTTAATCGGAAATTTTGTAATGCCACCGATAATGGGCCGCCTTGGACGAAAAACTGCCCACTTCTTTGTGCTCTTTCCTATCCTTGCTGCCTGGATTACTCTGATCATTGCCAGAAGTTTCGAGGTAAGCAATCAAAATATGTCAACTTTAGTTGCTTCAAATTTTAATTAAACTGAACCTGTAATTTATTTCCTCTTCCAGGTGTTACTAATAGGTAGAATACTACAAGGCTTGTCATTTGGTCTTTTGGTACCGCTTCGGTCGGTCCTTATTGGAGAATACACTAGCCCCAAATATCGAGGAGCATTCCTGGCGATGCTTTCTCTAGCCCAAGGCTTCGGTATATTCTTTGTTCATCTCGTGGGCTCGGTACTGAGCTGGCGACACACTGCTATCATTAGCCTAGTCTTCCCGATAATAAGCCTGATAATGACTTTCTTCCTACCAGAATCTCCGAGTTGGTTGGCGGATAAAGGACGATATGATAAGTGCAGGGACACCTTCAAATGGTTGAGAGGTGAAGAGGAAGACCATGAGTTGGAGGAATTGATTCAAGCTCGAATAGCATTCGAAGAACGTAATATGCACCAAAGAAACACAAATATCCAACAGCATTTGTTTAGTATCATCAAAAAGAAGGAATTCTATAAACCCATAGTCCTCATGATGCATGTACATTTAGTCATGTACTTGGCTGGGAGTTTGAATATGGCAGTGTATGCTACCAAGATTATTGAACTCATCATGGGTCCTACAGTTGACGTAAATTTCTGGATGGTCGCATTGGATACACAGCGGATTATTACGAACGTAATAGCTATTTATATGATCCAAAGATTCCGTAGAAGAACTATGATGTTCACCAATGGTGGATTGTGCATCTCGTGCCACCTGGCCATAGTTGGTTACACGTACGCTAAAGTGCGTGGGAAGCTTCTGTATGATGCACTGTGGATACCAGGAACATTACTAAATCTACAAGTATTTTCTGTAGCTATGGGAATGGTTCCTCTGTCGAATGTGATAGCTGGAGAAATATTTCCTTTACAATTTAGGAGCGCAGCTGGAAGTATAAGTACTGGGGTAGTCGCTGGATTCATGTTCGTTGTAGTAAAAACTTTTCCGACATTAGTGGACAATATCGGCATTCACGGCACGTACGCAGTTTACGCGGGTTGCCTAACGTACGGCTTGATGGTGATTTGGTTTTTGTTGCCTGAAACAAAAGATCAGACTCTACAACAGATTGAGGATAGATACAAAGAAGTGAAGAGCACGTCCAGGGAAGGCGACGAAGCTCAACAAAAATTGCAAGCGGAACAGTGAAAACTTGTACATCAATGACGGAGACTTAATTAGACGAAAAGTTCGAAGATCTCAAGCTCTCTTCAAAAATTTTTACTTGCTTATGTTCTTTATTGTTATTTTAAAATGCTGGTAGATATTAAGAAATTTTGTCAATGTTGCTTAATAGCCCGTCGATGACGGGACACTGGCTTTTCCTCACGAAAATGGTGGCCTGGAGCTTACTTCACTATACAGTCAAAATAAAAATTTGAATATACACGGCTTAGTATTAACTCAAACAATTTCTAGTAATAGTAGTGTAATCACTAGAACAATTGCGTAACATATGGAAACGTTTTTAAAATTTTACCACTGGAAGCCATATAACACTGCACAACAAAATTCCAACTTTTGCCTGATGAATGACTTTTAACACATGATGTTAATAATTTGACGTCGCTGATTCTAAATATACCCTCATTTATTTTGTAGCAGCTCTTGTTTACGAGTTATAGCTTTCACTACAAAATCGCTGTATTATGATCTTAATTTGCTGATATTAAAAAAAGAAATAAGTTTTCTTTACATAATTTGACATGGCTACGTCAAGACGAGTTTGTATGAATGATCCGAATCATTTTTGTTTCATTTGCGGTGAGCATACGTTTAAGAAATACCGTCTGAATGTGACATCGTTCGTAACTGAGGCTTACAAAAATTACTTTGGTCACCCGCTGAACATGAAAGATAAGCCTTGGATTCCGCAAAAGGTATGCAAAACATGCGTTGAGTTTTTACGTTTGTGGACAAATAAGAAAAGAAAAACATTTAGGTACGAATCCGCTATGATTTGGAATGAACTCATGAACCACTACGACGACTGTTATTTTTGTATGGTGAACATAACTGGCATCAACCCAAAACATCGAGCCAAATGGCAATATCCTTGGATACGGTCGGCATGTAGACGTGTTTTGAGCCCTAAGGTATCACCTGAACCTGACGCTGATAAACCACAAGAGGATCCTATGCATTATGAGACGAAAACTGGCAGTAGTGAGAATGACTTTGAATGTGACCTGGAAACACCAAAACCATTCAACCAAGATGATTTAAATTATTTTATAAGAGACCTGGGTCTGTCAAACTCTGCTTCAGAAATTTTAGCTTCTAGACTAAAAGAAAGAAACATGGTAACAAAAGAAACTAAAATTTGTTATTACCGCACAAGAGAACAAAATCTCCTCAAATATTTTTCTGAAGAAGATGACTACATATATTGTAAAGATATACCTGGTTTAATGGCTGCAACGGGATTAGAACATTACGTTTCCAGTGAGTGGCGTTTATTCATAGACTCATCAAAACGGAGTCTAAAATATGTTTTCTTACACAATGTAAATAAATTAGGGTCGTTGCCCATTGCACACTCTACAAAATTGAAAGAATATACAACTTGAAAAAATATACAACTATATCTCTGGTCTTGGACAAAATTAAATATGTGTTGATTTAAAAATGGTAAACTTTCTTTTAGGCCAACAAGGTGGTTACACAAAGTATCCTTGTTTTCTCTGCTTGTGGGATAGTAGAGCTAAAAATCAATATAGGATTAAAAAAGATTGGCCTACTCGGGAAGCGCTAGTTCCAGAGAAACATAATGTGATAAACCCACCTTTAGTGTCAAGGGATCGTATAATTTTGCCTCCGTTACATATAAAACTAGGGCTTATAAAACAATTTGTAAAAGGTATTGACAAATTGTTTCCTTTTTCTATCAAAAAAGTTTCCAAAACTGAGTGCAGAAAAGATAAAAGCGGGGGATACATGTATATTATATTTATACTTTACGTTAATTTAAGGATCTAAAAATATGTCAATAGTGTTTCCTTGTAGTGCATCCAAAACATTTTAGGTGATGATTATAACAAAAAAGCATGTAACAATATTTTTTTTTAATTTACAGGTTTTTCAAAATGCTTCAAAAGAGTCAATACTGGAAATATTTTGACAAAATAAATAGATCTAACGCCAAATGTCGGTCCTGTGGAAAAATTTTAAAAACCTCTGAGAAAACTTCTAATTTGAAATGTCATTTAGATAAGAAACATCCAAATTTAATGTCTAAGAACGAATTTACACCATCTTTATCTATAACAACCTTCAAAGAACCCAGTGTTATGCCTTCAACTAGTAATGCTAATATTACATTGGGAATGTCTGAATCAGGGAGCTATTGTGATTCCGTGATGAAAGTTACACGGCCAGTGTCAAAAACTCATTCTCTCAACCAACTCTAAGCTCTAGCTTTAGCAAAATATCTCAATATGCTGAAATGGGCGCAAAGGGAATTAAGCTGAAAAATAGCATTTTATATATGATTTGTAAAGACTCTCAACCTCTGCAAATTGTAAAAAACGAATATTTTTCTAAATTTAATGAAAGTCGCATGTCCATTGTACAAGGTGCCTTTAAGATTTACTTTGAAAAGAATGTTAGAAACTAAGTATGACGTTATTAGAGAACACTTCAAAGAAAAACTTCAAAAAGTAAGTAGTTTGACCTTAACGACAGGCATCTGGACAGACACGATGCAAGCTAGAAGTTTTTCGGGAGTGACTGTTCTATTTTGTAATGAGGAGGAACAGTTAGAATCTGTATCGTTAGGAGTTAATGATTTAACGCGATCCCATACTGCGGAATACATAGCGGATACATTATTGAGCACTTGTAATGAGTGGAATATTGAAAGCAGTAAAATTGTGGCAGTTGTCATCGCCAATATTGTTAAAGCAATAGAAATTGCATTTGGTAGAAGTCGTCATATACACTGCTACGCCCACATGTTGAATTCAGTAGCACGAAAAGCAATAGAAAAAACGCCTAATTTGCCTGACCTAATAGCTGCAGTTAAAAGAATTGTAACGTGGTTTAAGCAATGTGTTAACGCTAGTGATGAATTGAGGCGAGAATCAGATTTGAAACTGATCCAAGATGTATCCACACGTTGGAACTCAACATTTAATATGATTGAAAGATTTTTAAAACTACACCCTGCAATCAATAACATTATTAATTGCCATACCAGTGCACCAGAGATGTTGAACGCAAAACAAATTATGAATTTAACTGAAGTATGTGAGATTTTACGACCGATTGAAATAGCTACTAGTGAAGTCTGCGGTGAAAAGCATGTAACATGTAGTAAAGTAATCCCACTTACTATTTTACTTACTATAAAAGTGACTGGCTGCCAACCAAAACAGATAATCGGAGAGAGTTTAAAAAATAATATAATTGGAGAAATAAAAAAACGATTGCTACAAACGGAAAATGTGAATATCCTTGCAGTTGCCTCTCATGGATCCTCGTTTCAAAAATATACATTTCCAAAATGCTCTTGCTTGTTCGAAAGCCAATAGTATTAAGGAATTGATTTCAGATATTGAGATGAATAAACGAACTGAAAATGATCTTGATGGAGATTTCTACAACACAAGTGGAAGAAGACGAAGCTCAACAATCTGTAGATATATAGAATGATCATTATAAACTGGTTAACGAAAAGAATAATACATTGGCTGGGCAACGTGACACAAATATGCCTATGAAATTACAATTTTATTTAAAAAGTCCTGTAGCCGATTTAAAACAAGATCCATTACTTTTATGGAAAGGGCTAGAATCTACCTATCCCACCTTAAAGAAAATTGCAGTAAAATATTTGTGTCGTACAGCGACTTCCTCAGCTTCAGAGAAGCTTTTTTCTAAAGCTGGCCAACTCCTGTACCAGCAACGTAATCGACTAAAGGGAAAATTGCTAACAAAGTTAATTTTTTTTACAGTGTACAAAAAAAGTATTGGTAATAAACTGTACTTTTTTATTATTAACAATAAACACACGTTTGTAAAAATACATTTAGTTTTATTTCTTTTTTCTTTTTTTATCAAAAATATCGATCTTTTTAAAAATATCGATGATTTTCAATTGATATTAATCGTGCATCGATGCATCGTGCATCGTGAATCGATGTTAACATCGATGTCAACATTGATGTTTTTCCAATATCATCCCTAAGACGAATTATTACTATCATAGAGGTATATAAATAACTCTATGGTTGTAATAACTAAATATATATATATAATAACACTATGGTTACAATTGCTTAATGTAATTCTTTAATGCAAATATTTTAAATAGTATAATTACCGAGAAGTGTAAGATCTTTTTTCCTATTAATTTTGTATTGATACATATTTAAACATACATTTTTTTGACATTATAAAGATTATGTACTAATTTTCCTGCATACTCCAATGAGACATTATAATTACTACGATGGTTATAAGTATTTAATAACAGCGGATGTAGTTAGTCAAGTAATTATAAATTGTATTAGTCTATGGCCAGGATCTTTTCCTTACTCTTATTACCCACTGAAAGTAAAAACAGAGAGTCTAATTTATTATAACATGTATGAAGATAAAAATCTCAATTTGGAGGTCAACAACATTGTTATTAATATATTAATAATCAAGCGTCTTATTTTAGGTTTCCACCTAATAGGTATTTTAATTAGGTAACTTTCCATTAATCGCTATAAATTGCTAGAGTTCCTTTATAACAATTAAAATAAATTGCGTTTTAATGTATTTTGTCAACTGATGTGGATTCGATAGTTACATCATTTTCACTATGTAAATGATAGATTTTGGGAAATATTATTTTAACCGGCTCTAGTGGTTTAGTAAATTCGGTTTATCATCAACTTGATTAGCGTAGTCTAAAAGTTACTGCTATGGAAAGAGAGTAAGTGGGAAATCAATTAATCTTTTAAATCCAATACTATACCATTTCCAATAATATACAATTGTATAGTTTCTTATTGTTAGGATTTTTAAAAAATAAATTCTGAGATGTGCAGGTTTCCTCACGATGTTTTCCTTCACCGTTAGCAAGTGATATTTAAAATTTAAAATATTATTCTATTTTATGTTATTTGCAATTGCTACACATAACACCATAAACACAATTTTTTTTCACCACTTTTGTTGTAGTCGTATCTTAATAAGGTCAATTATGAACAAAAGTTTATAAGTGCTACTACTTTTTTACCTACTATCTAATACAACAATAATAATAAATAAAGCTTATCACCGTTTGACCTCTTGAATAAAAAATCTATCAGAAATTTTCGTATCATCTGGGAATACCTGTTTAATGGCATTCCATACACTTGTGCGATAATTTTTTTTCATATCTCACTTTTATGTATGGCGTGTCATTTCTAAATTTTTTTTATGCACCATTGAATAGAAGTTCAGAAAAACACTTACTTTCCAAATTTCAGTGACACAGTGATAACTCACCCGACTATAATGACTGTGACATATGGATAGTTAATATTAAATTATGAGGGTTCTTACCATTTGGCTACAGAGCGCCAAGCTTTAAAGGTGGGTGTCATTGGGGTGGGAATTCGGAAATGTCTAACGATAAACATAGGGTATTATGTATAGATACGTGACTTTCAAATTATAGAAGTTCGAATGTGGGTGTTTGTGGGTTGTAGATATTAATCATAATTTAGTCGGTATTCTCTCACATCTTACAGGAAAAGTTGTCTATTTTTAATGTTAGGTATACATGCGAGAGTAACTCTCTTCATTTCTCTCTTTTTCTTTTCGTCTATACGAGTGACGTCAAAGGGCTTTTCATACGTTTTCATGAAAACATTGATAACTGATTTTGACAACATTTAATATAGAGGCAGCTTAAATTCGAGGGAAGAATACGGTATTTAAAAATAAAAATCAAAATATAATTATTTCCTTTTAGAAAAAAAACCTTTTTGTTGTGAGTGGAATAGCCAGGACTGAAAATGGTCAAAATTAAAAATAAACAAGATTTAAAAAATTGCATTTAGGGGAATATATTTGTAAACTTGATAATTGTAATTACAAACATATGAATTATCAAATTTTCTACTTACGTTCAGCGAAACCGAAACTTTAAGGCCTGTACATGTATTTATAAATCATAAAAAATAGGACTTATGGCGCCAAACATTTTCATTATTTATTTTTTTAAATAAGGATACACAGCGAAAATTATTAATCTCGTTTTAATTTTTGTTGTAGGCTGCATAACGTGAATGAGAAAAAATCTTTTTCAGCCCCGACCTTTCACCCCATTTCACCCTTACAATTCGGTTCAATACGACATGCTATACGTCTCTCTATTACTCGTATAGAGATGTGATATTCCATCTCGCTTATAATTGGCGCACGGCAGTCTCGCGGGTTGAGTTGGCGGGCTTGGTCGCTCCGCTCGAAAAGAGCGGGAAAATAGAGCACTGACGTATTAAATTTAAAACGTGTATTTGTGAATAAATCGGAAACGCTCGATTTACAAAATGTATGTATCAATTTTTTATATGTATTTTGTTATTGCTCTTTAAATACGTCATAAAAATATAGTCACATTTGGAAAATGTTAAGATTGACCTATGACATTTACACACGTTTTTCGCCATGCGAATACTATAATTTTTTTAAACATTTAGTAACAAAGGTAAACGTAAAATGATTATTCTTAATTAGGAATATATTACTATAAAACCCATAGTTGTTTTAAAAAAAGAATTCCATCCCTAAATATACGCAATCATATTGAAATATCAATAATTAAATTTAAATTATATCTTGAATTTTTTCAATAAAACTAGTCTGATTTTTATTTTTGAAATATTTGGACTGTGAATAATTGTATCCGTATTTCTAGTTTGGTGTAGATATTTTAATGTATTTTGTAATTAAATATAACGTATTTTGTTTCCATAAGGAAACAAAATACGTGTTTTGTTAAAGATCATAAGATACTTAATAACAAAATTGTTGATTGCGGTATGAATATGAGGAAAAATTTGAGAAATAGGAACCGAAAAAAAATGCTTATATGCCATTCTTTCCTCAATATAACGCACGTTTTATCGAAAACCTGAGTTCGTAGAACCACGTTTTTTGTACAAATAAATTTGAATAATGACATATATATTATGTAACAAATATTTAACCTAGTCCTTGATAAATTATTACACATATTTGCATTAATTTGGATTCAGGAAATGAATATTTTATTATTGTGGTTATTCGGTTTTGAGAAAAACCTCTTAAGGTCAAACACGTTACTATTCATGAAATCTATCTTGGAATGCCGAATGTTCCAGTGTGTTCCTCAAACACCGTACAAAGCTCAGATGTGTAGCGCAAACAGAACATATTCTGACTTGGATCCCATGGTCCAAGTGATGAGCTTTATACCATTCATCATCATTATCAATAGTTTTCATCGTTCCACTGTTGGACACGAGTCTCCTCAGAATGAGAAGGCTTAAGGTCATAGTCTGATTCGCTAGCCAAGTGTAAGTTGGCAGAATTCACGTGCCTTAGAAAACATTACGGAAAACTTCAGAGTTGTGGCGGTAGAACTCCGACAGCAGCTACAAGATCTATTTATCTAGTAATATGAAATAGTTCTACTGTTTTCTCAAAGTTTTGACATGTTGAATTATTACAGTGTTACCATATCTATTAATGAAGTGATGTAAAAAAAGTTTGGTAGAAAAACGTTTAGACGTATCGCCGCGTTTCGACTGAATTCTTAAGAATTACAACGTATTATTGACCGTTATACATATGTATATAATTATACATTTATGATAATTTAACTCTCATTTTGAGAGGAGACTGGTGTTCCAACAGTGATATGGTAAAAGGGTCGATGAAAAAAAATTGAGCGTTGTACAATTTAAAAAAAGCTTTAGCTCTCAATCAGATTGGTTAGAGAGATCCGTTATTTGAAGTATTTACTAATAAAAAATAATAGGTTATTATTACAAATCTGTTCAAAAAACAGAGCATTGAAAAGGTTTTTATAAAATTACAGTAAAGTTAAAGTCATAATTATTCATAACCTTTTTTTATACTAAAATCTTAAATGTCAAACATTTGAGTTTTTAATTCGGGTGCTGGCTGATAATATTTAGCGTTTCAAGTCCAGACCACAGTAATTAAATCATTGAAATGATTTAACAAGTCTTTTAACGGATAGTATGTATTTCAGATTTCGTTCTTATTCTGATTGATGTTAAAATTATGATATGTTTTGTACATATTTATATACATTTTTGGTTTGTAATCCAGCTCAATGTAAGATAACAAAATGAAAATACTAATATAATATTATCTACTGTTATGGTTATTATTATTTTTATCAGTAATGTTATGTTTGTTCAATGTCTTACACAAACTGGCCACGAATATTACGTACAATTTATTTTTATATTTGTTATTAATCGTTGCAATTTGATAAAACTGCCTAACCGATAAGTGTATTGGTGTTTGAAAAAACCACAGTTTCCAGAGCGGAAATAATGGTTACAGTATAGGTTTTGTTTTTCAAAAATTGCTACAAATGTATTTATATACATAGTTGTGGAAAGTTTTTGTAGATTCTGATTTGGAAAATCATATATTATAAAAACAATTTAATTCGGCCCACTAAAAAAGCTATTTATAACTATTAATAACAATTTTGTAGTAACACTTTCATTGAATTAAATAATCTGGCAATTATTTAAAAAATAAAAAACTCCACCTTTTGCGTGACAGAAATCTAACAAAATTATGTACATAATAATATTTACGTTTGAATCGGATCTTGAGTTCCGAGAAAGATAATAAAATCTCAGTTCATTAAAAATAATTAACTATTCTATACTTAGATGATTACCATTGGCATTATGTTTCTATCATGAAATGGATCGCTTGCTTTATAGTCCTTATGATAAACTTTTTAATAACCTACTGCCAATGACAATTTAAAAAAAAATTCGATTGTTACAGAACTAACTTTGGAATTTTTGACGTCTGCCGTACAGTTGCAAATATAATTTTTTTAAATTTAAACGTAACATCAAGCCTGAAATCTCCGAAGGGGTAGGAAAGGGGAGTGTAGTACATCCCCACGTTTCATCAGTTACGTTAAGTCCCACATTGGTGGGCTCATTGCCATACACTGGGCACATATCCAGACTTCGAGTCACTATTAGACATCCTAAATTAGAAAAATCCAATAGTACTTGACCCGGGATTTTAACCCTGGACCTCCCGATCGGAAGTTGCGCATGCAACCACTCGACCAACGAGGCAGTCAACGAGGCAACGAGTTTTTAATTTAAACGTACAGATACACTGACGAAGATTCCATTCCAGTGTAGTCCTCAGACCTTGTTTAACGTAAAACCAGTGCGACCAGTTATTAATATAAAAAGTTGAATTACCTGGTACAATGAATGCTGTGCGGGTTAAATAGTGAATACCCCAGCTCAATGACGTCACTGTTGGCAAAATATTGGGGATGTTGCATCAGACGCCGGGAGCATCGATCGAGCGCCGCACTCCGCACCCCAGCCTCCTCTTTATAGGGTTGTGCGTTTTATAAATGTCGATATTTCCTTTATAAATAGCAATTAGTTTTTTAATGATGACGTATTTATTCACATAAATATTTTTGTAACCAAGTTCTTTTTTTTTTCTTAATTTTTTTTTCGCTTACAGTAAAGTGAAGTTCAGTGACCCGTGAAATATTTTTATATGTCTAATAAGATATTAGGCGAAGTGATACGTTTATTTAAGTTAATTTTACACATACAAATGTAATAAATTTTAGAAAAAAAAATATTTTTTCGCTCTTTGAAATAATGGATATTTTGATGTGATACCGTTTTTATATTTATTATAGTACTATTATAAATATTTTTTCGCGATATTTACACGTAGTCGTAGAGAAGTCCGTAGTATATTAATGATTATTTTTTGTTTAAATTATAATCTGGCACGACTACGATTTGCGTACATTTTATTGGTCATAAACACTGCTTTTTTGGTGTTCACCATCCTAAAATTTTCCTTATTTCATTTAAATAGAAATAAATTTTTATGTTTACAGAATGGTTCATCGCTTATTATCGTCAACAATATTTCGAAGTTACATAATTTATTATCCTAATAATTCCTAGTTTCTTTTCTAGTTTTAATAATAATCATATCATTGAGAATATTTCAAAAAAATAATATCTGGTGGTACTGTCCGTCATGAGTCTGTCAATACTCTACCACTCTGATCCAGTCCGGTTCAATGGAGATATGTATCAGTGACATTTCTTCGTATACATATCAGTGACATATATTTCATTAGCAATAATCTTGCTTTAAACTACAATCTCATCTCATGTAGCCTAGGGTGTATTGCCTTTGACTAGAAAGTCTAAATAAGATTAGTTTTTTTTGTCTCGCCTGGTCTTGAACTCGTATATTAAAAATCCTTAAGGCCTTCAGAAACGTTTAATGATTTTTTGACGTACATACAATTAATATAAGAACTGAAATCCGTAACTGCACATGATTTGCAAATAATTTAACAGAAAATAGTTGATAAATAACAATTACATATATCTTGGGACAACTTCCACGCAGCCGTCTGCTCCCAAACTAGAGCCTGTGATGTGGTTACCAGACAGCCGATAAAATTCATATATACATCTCTATACATATGCGTATATATAATTTTACATCCATTTAAAGAAACAGTAGTTTTGTTCATTCCACTGTTGGATACGGGTCTCCTCTAAGAATGAGAATGGTTAAGACCGTAGCCAGCCACGCTCAATGAGCCCGTTTTGACGGATTTTTCTATTCAAAACATTTTATCGATGTTGTATATTGGACATACCTATTTGTTCCCACCTTTTCCCCTCAGTTCACGGACGTATCGCTAATGCTCATACATTCGCTTCGAAAGTGAAATGTAGTCTTAATTCCTTTCTTCTTCGGAAAGGCTTTTTGTCGATACGGCTAATGGGTTTTCAGTCTGTTTGACGTCAGTCGATGTTACGATCTATGCATGTAATTATATATTTACTTTTAGAACATATTACTTTACATATTCGATCCCTGTTTTTATTACGTTTTTACCTCCAAGGATATATTAAAAATTTCTTTTAATTTTTTTCTTCTCAATAGTTCAAGTTAATTAGCAATATTTCCGGGCTTTATATACGAAGTATGGTATACACTACACTACCAACAATTTGTCTCGTCCCAAAACGAAGCACCTTCAGGGATGCATTCGGCAGCTTCTAGTTGCGGTAGTTCTTTTTCTTTACACTTTTGTATATTTTTACGAAGAAAATCTAACTCTTCTTCACCTTAATTTGGATAATATAAAATAAACTGGTTTTTGATGGCATGATTATGGTTATATCTTTCGCATCATCACTCAATTAGCCTCACGGCCAGGCCGATCTGTGCATGCTCATTTTGTGCCGTATATCGTGCATGATGCTGTAACAGAATAAATCACGCGTAAGCAAACAGCAGATTACAACACAATAATAATAAGTATTAATATTATTTCACCATGCCAGGTTGCGTATGGGGTAGGCAAAGAGCGCCAAATTCCAAATATCTCTATTCTTACAGTAAGGCATATCTATACATAGTAGTCTGTGATCAAACAGTGGCTCAGTGGAGATATATATGGAGGTATAATTTTTGACATATAACCTCAAAACATTTAGCATTTAAAGAACTGTCGTCGAATTTCGGCCATTGTTCTGCCACTAGTAGAATTTAGCAATAAATTTGATATGAGGCGTATGTTTTTAGTTAAATGTAATGATTCCAACTGGTAATATTTATTTAACTGTGACATACATCATATTCAAGGTCACATCTGTTTTTTCACGCAACACGTTACGTAGGTAGTATATTTTGTTCAGCTGTTCAATTTTAATGTAAATTGTTATAAATTTATTGTATTAGCAGTCATAGTCCAGTGGTTAACTATCCCGCTCCAGCTCCAGAGGTCCTGGGTTCATACTCTGCGTCGTTAGAAAACTGCGTTTTTAAATTTAATATTACTTGCTATAACGGCAAAGGACAATATCGTGAGAAAACTTGAACATCTTAGAGTTCTCCATAATGCGGCTTAAGGAGTGAAAAGTCAGCCAACCGGCACTTGACCAGCGTAACAGACCATGACATTAACCCATCTCATTCTAAAAGGAGACCAGTAGAACTATAAAACATATACGATACTACAATAACTGCATTAAAGCAGCTGGCGTGCAGTTTTAATGCAGATCGTGTATAGACAACAACGTGTGCATACGAAGCAGTGTCAGTTCGCGTGTGAACAAAATGTAGACGAAATAACATTTAATGTAGGAAATCATTATTGACTATCGACTTTTTATGCAGCGCTTCACAGCTTCCTACAAGATGAAGGCCGAAATACTTTTGCTAATGTGCCTCACCCACTCGACCTATTCGTAGGTACATAGAACATAAGAAGGTATTTTTATTCTAGCGCCTATTCTGTATGAAAGTATGAAATACTTACTACCAGTTACTAAGCAGTGATAGCCTAGTGGTTAAGAATTCAGCCTGTCACTCCGGGGGTGCTGGGTTCAAATCCATGGCGCCCACCTCTTTACAAAAGTGCGTTTTAAATTTAATATCACTTGCTAACGGTGAAGGAAAACATCGTGAGGAAACCTGCA
>DWJK01002575.1:0-14409 GCA_018248815.1 Croniades pieria auraria
AGCAAGTGATATTTAAATTTAAAACGCACTTTTGTAAAGAGGTGCGCACCATGGATTTGAACCCAGCACCCCCGGAGCGAGAGGCTGAATTCTTAACCATTAGGCTATCACTGCTTACAATAGTAATATAAATAAATAATATTTACCTCGCTTTCATGTAAGTGAGAAAAACATGTTATTTGTTGTTTGTAACCACAGGCTTAATGTTAATAATAATTTCGCTAACAAAGAAAACATCATGTTGACCAACATTTATTATTATTGCTGAAATATCACGCTCAGTTGCTTACGGGTTTGGCAGAGTGTGCTTCTTTTATATTCATTATTTATTCCGTACACGTGTCCCGGTTTCCGATACTTTTACTCGCTCTCAGCCAGTATCTGATAAAATTGTGTAAGTTCAGATAGCTTCAGCCATTCTATACATACCTATGCATACGTTTAATAAACTTCAAATATTCAGTTATCATTCAAAATTAGAGAATATATGACCGTTGCAAGATTAAATAACACTGGCTTTGACGGTGAAGGAAACAGCGCGAGGAAACTGCACACCTTAGAACTACAGAAAAATCTCTAAGGGATGTGAAGTCTGCCGAGCCCGCACTTGGCCAGCGTGGCACACTGTGACTTTAACACTCTCATTTTGAGAGGAGACCCGTGTCCACCAGCGCAATGGTAAAAGGATCAAGAATATATATATATGTACATATAATTAGGTACTTTTAATAAATAAATATGAAATGACTAGATGATATATTAAGTAATGTTACAGGAATCGAAAAATTACTGTATTATGTTAAGTAATGTTAAGCATTGTATGCGATACAATACTATCCGGTCTTTATATGATAATACTGCTCTAATTGGTATCTTTTAACAGTATATTACAGCTTGTCATTCAATACTGACTCATTGTTATAAAAGAAAATCGTTAAAGTCTGCTGATCTTGTGGTTTTACTTAACAAATATAGAAATGCTTCTGAGATTTTCCTCCACCAGGCTTGTATGCTCATTTATTGAGTCATGGGAACATTTATTCACTCATTCATTCATTCATACATTTATTCATCATCTATTCATTTGTTCTTTTTTTCGTTCGTTCATTCATTTATGATATTTAATCGCTTTTAATCAAAGAAATGTTAATACTCTAGAAATATGATTTAACATCAAGTAACATGGTATTCTTTAACTGTAAGGATGAACGTTAATGGACAATAAACAATGTTTCTTTAATTAATAGTGTTTAAAGCTAAAAGTTTTGTCTTATCTGCATCATTCACTAGTTCACTCATCACTGCGCTTCGCTGTGTAGTCCTTGCCGCTAATTGGTGTAAGGTCACGTGTAGTATCACCATTATGTCATTTCAAAAGAGGGTATTTAAAAAAGCTTCACGATTTATATTTTAAATAATTAAAATGTTGTCTACGAAATCATATTTAAGTGAAGTAACGAAAAGATTCTGAGAACACTTAAATCATAATTTTATTGTACTTTTTAATGAGTAGATAACTTCTTAGTGTTAGCTTTAACTTCGTGTCGACTTTTTCCTATTTCACACTAGATGGCGCCACATTTGTGCTTCTATTATGATGACTATCACGTATTCTAAAATGTTAAAACAAAATTACTATTAAGTCGTTGAAGACTTAAAACACATAAGTTCCGCGAGGCGATAATCTTAATTACAGCTCTCATAATCCAAAGGTATTGAAAAATCATTAACAATTTTTACAGTTAAGTAAGTCCTTATGCTTTGTCAAATTGCTCTCAAAATTGTTTTTAATTCAATAAATAATTCGCATGGACACGGCATAATTGAGATAAAACCTGAAACACATTAAAAAAGCAGGGACGGAACTCGGAATATATGGTTACCTTAGTCAGAGATAACATTACAATGGTTTAAAAGAAGGAAATTGTGTCTCATTTTAACGCTCGTTTAAAGCTGCCATGTGTTTTGAATGAACGAATGGCTGAATGAAATTGTATGTTCATATAAATTTTCAAAGTCACAGTCAATGTCGAATTCATTTTGTATAACGTACAAAGGTATTGCGTGTTTGTGGTTTTGCGTGTTTTATGGCAAATAAGGATAATAAATATTGTATTACTAATAACAGAACATCACACCTATAATCCCCGAAGAGACAGGCAGAGGAGTGTAGGATCTGCACTCCCATGTTTCGCCAGTTACGTTTAAGTCCTATGGAGTAGGTGATGAGCCTATTGACATAGAGCGGGCACAAGTCCAGACTTCGAGTCACTAATAGAAATACAACATTAGAAAAATCCAATCGTACCCAACCGGGGATTTGAATCCAGGACCTCGGCATTCGCGCTTGCAACCAGTCGACCAACGAGGCAGTCATGGCTGAATATTAAAAAACATACTAGCGGTCTGTTTTTTTTTACATAGCTATGAATGTAGAAGAAGCACGTCATGTCTATACGGATAAAGATATTTGGGACTAGGTGCTACCTGCCTGCCCCGTTAGCCTACCCCTAATATTAACAGAGTTGTTAGTCTATTTGTAGTGTCATTTGTCATTGCTCAATTTTTCCATTTCATTCCACAGTATTGGTGTATTACACCACAACAAATGGAATATTTAGAAATACTGATGGATTAGGATTAAAAAACGTAGTTACCCAACGCCTATAGATAGAAGATTATATAGTTACAAAAAAAAAACATTAAATAGAAAAAGACAGTAATATGTTCGAATTAATGTACACGTTGGATGTGGAAGCTACGAGAAAATTCTGCATATTACTCTCATACAGTAGAAACTAAAAGCAGAAAAAAGATATCATAAACAATCTAGGTCAAGTGTGAGCCAGCGTGGCGGAATTAAGTGAAGTGGCAACACTACAAGTCTTCACACGTAGGCTGTTGCCACTCAGCAGAATTCCTAACATGTAATTATTAGGCAAAAGTTTCTTTTCCGCATTAGATCTAACGATCACATGCCATCTGGGATTTATCTCATTTAATAAAAATAAATAAACATGTCCGTCATTCGCGGTCAAGTGGCCAGTCAGCGACGGACTTACTTTAAGCTGATCAATTTCTAGTTTACAAAAAAGTCTGACAGATTATTTAAAATTCCATTTAATATTACCGTATAGTACAGATATTAGCCTATACATTTCTTTATATACATATAGAATATACATGTATTTTATATAGATTATCAGCGATCTGGTTACTTTAACACAGGCTCCGTCTTCTTTGGAACCAGAAAGTCGTGTGTGGAGATGTGACAAGATATTTATTTTTAATTTAGTCATATCTGAAGGAAATTCTTGTATTTATATTTATTATTTACGATCCCAACCCACATGCTCAGCGTGGGGATTATCGGCAAGAACCTGCGAGAGTACGAGCTCACCAGGAAAGGATTCTGTCCAGCAGTGGACAGAGAGGGGCTGTGATGATGATGTGATGTGATATTTTTATTGATGAGATGTTGCATGCGGTAATGCAACTACGTATTAATATGCACGTTGCAATGAGTCACTGCAAGTTACTTGGTATTTTTATTAACTAAGCCTTCGCTGCATCAGCTTAGCTCACGTTTGCCTCTATTTAGGGTCATGTGACTCAGCCGTGGAAGCTCCTGTAGGTTATACGTCGGATTATCCATACATCTCTTTGAAGAATTATTTACATTAGTCTGTCCATTCCTTTTCCGCCTGTATTAAGTATTATTATTATTATACCATCACGTGTAGGCCATTACGTGGTAGTCAGAGAACACCGAGTACCAAATAATAAATATTTATGTAACATTTTTTGTATCTGGTTTTTTTCAACCCTTTTTTCTTTACGCTGTTGGACATAGCGACCCATGTCCATGTATTCTAGAGCATTCTAGCGAATAACAATAAAATGTTTTGACTGGTTCGTTTGTCTAGTAGTTGCAAGCGCGACTGCGCTGATCATGAGACTCTGCGTTCGATCCCTTTACAAAGCATCAAAGCCTTTCGAAAGCATTACATACTGGGTTTTTCCACTTGAAATTCCTAGTAGTATCTCAGAGTCTGGATTTGTTCCAGGTGTATACGTATCAATAGGTTCTTAAATGGAACGTATGACATAACGGGAGACGAAGAGTGAGTATAGAATAACACTCTACCTAACCTTTTCGGGAAGTACACGCGTGATGTTAAGATAATTTATGCATAAACCAGAAATGCTAATACTGCGTAAAACGAAACGAAACGCACGACTACTGTTGAGAAATTATATACCGATACGAGTGAGGTCTTTAGGTCAGTTGCTCTACAGCAGCCATTATTCTGGCCGGTATCTATTGTGGACAGGCGATGTTTGAAGACGTTCGTCAACGCATTGTTTTGTTTTACGATTATATGCATTACGTAAGAACTGTTATTTCATTCTCGCGTGTTGCAACCGTGATAACAGCGTGATAATGTATATATTAATGGTACATGTTACATATGTATGAACTTAATAAGTTTTGTAGTACTTGCTGTTGGCCGCGTCTCCGTTCGCGTGGATTTTAGTTTTTGTGTTTTAGCGGATTTTTTTATGCAGAAATAAACTTGCGTTTGGCTGCAATCTCATCTGATGGAAAGCGAGATGTAGCCTAGGATGTAGCACGCTTGGATGCGTGGAAAGAAGGACGCCGGCACAGAGCTCCGCTCTTTCGCTCTTTGATTTCATTAATGATCCTGGTCTTGACCCACTGAGCGATTCCAAGCCTAAGTTGAATCTTATTTAATTTGGTCGTCCACATAATTGTATGAGAGCTTAACTAACATTAAAAAATTGTATAAGGAACTATGCAATTTTTTTATTTTCTGTTCGTATGAACGTCAATCATCATAATTCTGTAGGCTATAACCAAAGTTTCAGCCTAATCAAGTGATCAATATTTCCTATTCCAAAAAAAGGTTGGCGATAAGTCGACACATAGGAACATAGCATCATAGACTTCTCCAATAACAGATCACTGAGCTCGATCTTCAGCTCCTCGCATCCACCGCCATTACTCATTCTGAAAACACATGCCTACACCTCATAATCGCTACTGAGTATTGCATGTGCTCTCGAGATAAACTCGCATTGGTTCCGAGAATGTCGTACTTGCTTAACAATGTTGCTGTCTCCTTCGCAGTTGTTTACCTGTGTGAGAAAGTTATGAAACTTTGTCGGCTTGATTTAACAATATCAGTATACTGTGCTGTAAGTCCAAAAAAAATTTTGGTCGTGTTCTGGTACCCTTTAAGGCCCTACTTAGTCTTTTAAATAGACTGGTTCGGAGAGCACATGTGATTGAATTTAAAATTGAACTGTAGCATATTTCAACATAGTATATTTTCATATTACAATTGCGTTGGACAACGCTCGAACATACTCTTGCAAATCTGCATGGATCAAAATCTGCTCTGCTCCCCGAACCGGTCTACTTGGCCAGGACCTTTAATCAGTTTTTTACATTTATATTAATAATTAATATTTAACTATAATTACTGTTACGTGATATTTGTTATGTTAGTTGTAGAAGAAAAATGTTATTGCTGTAAGGTAGAGTTATTTGGCACTCGTTCTTTTTCTGCTCCGTGCGACATGTGGTGTGGCCATATACTAATGTGAAAAATAACGTTTGTTTTAGTAATACTGTCTAATATGTGGGTATCAAAGCTTAGAAATCTCATGTTGTTCTAAAATATTTAAAAAGGAATATTTCGCGGTAGTTTTTACCGCTGTCTGTGTTTATTATTAAATTATTTTAAATACACGCAAGTTCTTCTATTCGTCAATAGATGGCGTCAATAGTTAAAACGTTCATTAGAAACAACACATGATAATAATTTTAGTACAATCCTGTGATACGTGAAGCGATGAAAAAATTTATTAGTGACTACTAAGTTTCTAATTATAACATAATTACGTTGCAAATCTGTAAAATAGGTTTTCAAATGACTAATTTGTATTGTAATGCTTTTAATAAGAAATTATTCTAAAGTAATTGTACTTGTTATAACCACTTTAACCGCGACTTAGGTCACGTTATAAACTAACTTTAGAAATGACTGACCTACATAGTTATATATGTATTTTTAATATGTGAACCAAGAATAAAAGTAATGGGTGCAGTTGTCACAAGCATGAATATAAGTCATATTTATTTGCTAGAACAATAAATGCTACGTCAGTAAGTATGCAAATATATAAATATAGACTATAAACAATTTTAAGTTATCTGTAAAAAATATCAATATTTGGTTCAACGTCTTTTATCCAGACGGCCAAGAAGTGGAATACCCAGCCGAAGCTTGCGTTCTCGGACACGTATAACCTAGGTCTTCAAAACAAGGGTTTAATAGGCCTTTCCTAGGCATGTGTGCTCCGCTACATCTTATGACGCAACTGCGCTTTCCTTCAGGGGGATCGCGGCCAAACCCTATCCTATCATATAATTAAAAAAAAGTACCATTACTGTCATAATTTACTCTATTCTAGATGTAATCTCAAAATATTATATTGCAGTTTGTAAATGACACTTGCATTAGTGTCAATTTATTTGTAAAAAAACTGATAAGTAGTTTGGTGATAAATTGATTTTAAGTTAATATTGTTTTTAACATAATATGTTATATAATTGATTCATAAAATTTGAATGTAACGATCTTTTTTCAATACATATACTTTCTTTTTCAAGTTACGGTCGTGATAATTCGATCATAATTCTATCATGTATAAATGCTTATCATTTTAACTGCTTCGATGTAGCTTTAAGGCACAATGGTGGGAATTCTACTAAGCTCCTCAAATTGATAACACCAAACAATAGTCTATTAAGGAAAGCGGCAATACAGGATCTATTCATGTATATTTGACTCCATCAATATGCTCGTACACTGGGAGATCGTGCCGATAAAGCTGTCAAACCACAATTCCCGACTTTCGAAAGGACGGCGGCAAATTCGTCGGAGTCCGACGCCTGCTTGAGTCACGTTCGAAAAAGAAAAAGAAAATGCGAGTTCCTAACGTTTTTTTCTTCTTTTTTTTAGTACGGCATTTGTTTGTACAAGTTTTATGTATAGCCAACTTTTTTACTCGGTTGTGTATTTTATTTGTACTGTACCTCTTCACTTCGATTCACAGACGCGACTTCCAGAATTGGTGCGTTTTTGCGAATATTTAGATTTCTATCTTAGTGTACATTGTTCGATGCCGCCAATAAACAATTATGAGATACAAAATCAATAAATGTTTCCGTTTGTAGTTTATAAAAATATAAATTAAACGTGGCCTGTTCTGGTACTTTATTTCACGACATATTTAGTCATAATCTAACGCTGAGCCACTTTTTATGTACATATGATAATGATGTAGGTAAGCGACTGGTCTGCTGTTTGTGGGTTCGATTCCCATCCAAGACAAGTACTCGTGCGACTAATTATCTATCCGAATATGCTTTTAAGTAATCTATGCAATATTATGTAGTTTATAAGCGGTTAGTTATTGTGGCACAGGCTGTATGCGTTGGGATCAGACGGCAGTATGTGAACTTGGTCCAAGATATTCAAATATACATCGCGAGTGGAATGGGAAAAGTGGGGATTTGAGCGGAGAGAGGATCTTTAGTAGAACTTATATAAATTTGTTTCAAAAAGAAATATATATGTATTAGTTTTTAAATACCTTAACTGTAGAATAAGCTTTCATCTGAGATACATAATTATGTGAGTACATTAACAAGGAGTTTTTGAAAAAGGCCTTATCAAAGTCCCTCTAGATTTGCAAAGTGTTGGTGACGCCTCTGGTATGGCAAGTATCTCTAAGCGATAGTGACCATTTACCCTCAGGTGGACCGTATGCCTGTATTACTTATCAGTAGTCAATAAATTACTTTTATGATTTACGGATTGACGAAAACATCACCCACCCCTAGAAATGTTAGTTTATAAATCAAAGTTTCTTTGCATTGTAATGATTTTTTTTTTGTTCGAGAATTATAAATTTTTTTTTAATTATTCTAAGTTTACATTGAGTTGTAATAAAATTAGGAATATTTATATTCATGTAGTTTTTTCCACGTAATATTAACTCTAAGAAATAAAAAGTTCCTCGCCGACGCATTATTCATCGTATTATAACATCTTTCTATAATACGACTAAGACTATGCCGACCGGATGATAAGCAAAAAACTGTATCAAGGAGACAATAAAAGTGTTAATGCTTGCAGTGAAGTCACCGTCTTTACCTAGTTTTGTTGATCGCTAATCAAAACGCAACCTTATTTTAATAATACAAAGTGCATTTTACGTTGTATAGAGTGAACAGCTTTTAAGCTCTAGTTACAAAGTGAGAGTGTGTGCATCCAGTTTGTATGTGTTGGGATAATGTTCCGGAACAGTGATGCTGGTTGTTGTCGATAGTTCTCGAGGAGCTTTTTATCGATACATTTATATTACAGTGACACAATAAACATGTTTTCAGCTTTACATTAGAAGCCCCAACCCGTGATGCACCTTGCAGTAAGACAGGCGAGGCTCTGCCGACCGGCTGATCGCGGTATTGCGCAGCCCGTCTAGGCACGGCTAAATGCCCTAGACTCTATCTTCGGCGCATGATTCTGGGCTAAAATCCCTCAGGAAAGGCTTAAGTACAGTATCGGACTGAGACAGACTGATGATTGAGGTGGTGAAACATAAGTTTGGTAACATTATTCTAAAATATTAGTAAGAAATACTGTTATTAGTGATATATTTAACGTATTTTGTCATTTAATGTCCGAAGTATTCATGTAATTGTTAATTGATATAAAACTAACGATTTGTCAACTTCTTTCTCTGGAAACTGACGTTTCTAATTTTGGATTCGTTTGCCTAACTTTAAATCGTTTGACTTTAAATCAGTTATAAAAAACACAAATTTAACATATTAATTAAACATTTTGTCTTTTTCGTATAATAATAATGAAACGCGGCAGCGTAGAAAATTCCTCTGTCTACCCCTTCGGGGATTACAGGCGTGATGTTACGTTTTTTTTTAAATAATAACACTTCAAACACATGTCTGCATAACGATAATATATATCTTGATTACTATAAGGATATACACAAAAATATAGAAGTACTCAGAATCAGTCATAACTAAATTTATCACTCAGATGTATGCTTGGCCCAGAATTGAACCCGAATATCTAACTGAAAACCTTAGCTTAAACATATCATAATAATATCCTGCAATTTTTCTTCTGTATAACCTTAAAGTTTTATATAGCGGCATATTTATAGATGGTGTTTTACGTATGAAGAGATGATGAACATGGAAGAAGCACGTCATGTCTATAAGGATAGGAATACTTGGCACTCAATGCTCTCTCCAACTCCGTAACGGACCTGGCCTGACGGCATAATAATAATATTTTTGTAAAATTTATCATGCATGTAACATAAACCTTTTCCTTTGACTTCTATGTAAAATATTGTATTGACCTACTAGTGACCTGCAAAATCTTGGCGTGGGTTTTAATTGACAATATTAGTACGTTTAAAGTTCTATGAGTAGAACGGAAGGAAAAGTGCAGCTTGCTTCTAAATTTTAATGAGTATTAGTTTTGTGCAAACAAGCAACATAATGATTGTTCAAACAACATATTTGTACATGAATTACTCAATTCCGACTTAAATAGCTTTAATGTGGTTAATTTTTGATTGCATGCACACTTATCGTGTAAACAGATAACATTACACAATAATATAAAATGAGTTATTACAACTTTTGTTAATACAGCGATAATAATAAATAATTAATGGTATTATCGATAGTAGAGCCGACACAGCGCGTCACTATACACGTGCGTTAACAAAATCTATCGCTCTAGAGATGCTATACGCTTCGTACTTCAGAAAGCAAAGCGTCCGAGCGACGGAAAACGAAACGAAAGTCAGTACAGTTCTAGAGCGCGACGGTTTAGACGTGTCCGAGCGCTCCACGGTATGTGTTAAAGAATATTCGTAACAACTATTTATATAGGCCAACTTTTTTTTAATTTTACGAATTCGATGCGTTCCAATTTATTTGGCAGCCTGTATTTGTAATTTTAAAAGTTTAGGTTTTCTTTTTTTCTTTAGTGATTTTTTCAGTGAAGTATATTGGTTGTTATTTTATTTATTTGTTTAATATTTTGTGAGCCGTGAAGTGATGTTTTAAATAGAACGTTGTGTGCATTTCGTGTTGGTAAAACGTTGGTTATTTATACGATTAGCTAAGTTATCTTTTTGTGTCTGCGGCGTTGTTTTGTTGCGAAACCGAAAATAACTGCGGTGCGGTAAGGAATTATTTTAAACTAGATGCAGTGGTGGCAGCGGACCAGAAGTTTAAGAGGAATGTCGCAACTGCTCTGTGAAAGTTTTCAGGAGTTACCTACGCTAATACTGGCTGGCAAAATGCATTTTTTAATTCTAGGAATTAAGAATAAATAGAAATCTAATAAAAATTTGACACCGTTATGCGTTAAGTTTTTTACTCTTAAATTTTTTTATAGTAATTAATATTTGCAATAATTTATTATCCATATAATGGTAAATAGACAGTAATAAAAAAACTTTAGTTAGTGAAACGTTTCTGACAATTTGGCTGTAAATTAAACATGGTACTTGGAATAGAGAGGAAAACATATTTTGGTAATTTTGGTCGTACCAAGTAATCTTTGGCCTCCAATTATTATGTATCTGTGAGATAACAGATTATAGGTAACCATGCAGATTTTCGATGGTGTGTGTACGTGACATAAGCCATTTTTTTTAATGTTCATATAACACGATAAGATTATTTTTTAAATTCCGATTAATATATCAATGTTAGCGATTATTTCAATATGTCATTTAAAAGTTCACGGTCTTGAATTTATTCATGTAGGTATTTTGTGAATTGAACGTCCGTAGGTCGTTGACCACACCGTTGTTATTCGAAAGTTCGATTTAAGTAATTATACAGTAACAAATTTTCAAATATAATCTAATTACGGCATAATAGGAACAATGAAAACATCACGCCTGTGTTAACCCGATGAGGTAGGCAGAGGAATGTTGTACTCTTCCACGATTCACCTATCATGTTATACGCTATGGAAAGGGGGAGGAGCTTATTGCCATGAGGCGTAGCATTAAGTAATATTTCTGTAAATTTAAGAAGCATTTTACTGGTAACTAAATTAAACAAGCTTGTTGCTATTGAACATTTTCTGAGTATTTATAAATATGAATAAATATTTATACCGACTTAACTCCCGTATAATGTTTTGGGATAACCGAACTAGTTTGGAACATATCCCAAGTCCTTCGTAAGATCATGAGCTCCCGCCGATCACAGTGAGGTCGCGGAGACAGATATCATAAACAAAGAAGAAAAGATATCGTCAATTCCTGTTTATATTATTGTTATGTTTGTTTATCGCATAACAACCTTGTTACGTAACAATTATATACAATACTCTGAGATAATAAGCAACCTTGGATATATTACAGTAATATCACTGAGGTTATTTTGATAAAATATTTGTTAATAGAAATAAATATATGTTATATATATTTTATTATCACGCCAGGACCTTTACGTGGTAGGCAGAGAGTAATAAGGCCAACTATGTACATACATATATCCTCACAGAGCTGATGTGGTTCTTCTACATTTGTTACTCTAACACGCACACCGATTTCTGTATCTGACCAATTTTGTCAAGAAAGGTGAATCTCGAATTTCCTCGGCGCCTATACCCAGCAACGTCCCTATATAAATTAACACCAGGCTGGTAATCTACGAAGAGATAGGCAGATTAGTTAGTGATAAATTATTTTGAGTTTCGTTCGGATTAAATTTGTATTCTTCTGAACGTAACTCTCCTCCATCTTTTCTCTTCTCACTCTGCAGACTTCTAAAATAATAGTCTCAAAACCTTTACAGCTTCAATGGACACAAACGCGGAAACCAAGCACACTGAATACTTGTATATATTGCATTCGCTAACTTAGTACACGAGCCGGTTTGAGGTCGTGGGTTCAAATCCTGGGTTACAACACTGAGTCATACGATGCTGGCTCTAAAAGGGATCGAAACTTAAACTTTGCTTAGTAAGGGGTAAATAGAATGTGTTTGAGTGTTAAAAGCAAGTTAGTTATAGTTATTTGACTGGCCTGTCGGTTTAGTTGGTAGTGAATGTAACCGTTGAGCTAGACGTTGCGAGTTCGATTCCCATCCGGGATAAATATTTGAGTCATGAGCTCAAGGGTTTGTTTCGATCCAATGAGTATAAATTGTACGAATTTAATCTTATAACAAATATATGTATGTATGTAACACGTATTGCCTGATAAGTTTAGTTAGTCTTATATAACGACATTAGGTCTGTTTTTCCCAAAGGGGTAAGCAGAGAATTCACATGTTTCATCAGCGATATTATAGGACCCATTTAGTGAGGGGTGATCCTATTTCCATACAATAGGCACAAAAGTAGAGTAGCAGCAAAGCGTAAACTATGTACAAACTCAAAGATAAATACAATCAATTTGTAAGTAAAACCTGGGAACTAAGCATAGTCCACGCTAATTCATTATGTAGGTATTTGCGTGTTAAGGACTACGGCATTGTTAGACTGTCAGCGTTGAGCTATAAACGAGAAAAATTTTAATAGCTTCGAGTTTTATTTCAAATGTCGCGCTCTATTGATTTCCTATTAAAGACGCGAATAGAGATCGCGAATACTTTATTATAATTATCATCATATCCGGCTACGAAGTCTAATGAAGTTCTTCTTGTCTAAAAGTCACCACCACTGGCGGTTCTAGCAGTTTTGAATCTACCATAGTCTATAAATAATAATAATAATCGACCTATATATCATTCCACTGTTGGAATATGGGTCTTCTCTCATATTGGGAGGGTTAAGGCCGTAGTCTGCCACGCTGGCCAAGTGCGGTTTGGCGAACTTCACACACCTCAGAATTTTTTTTTTTTAAATTTAGTTTTTAGTTTTTCATTAGCTTGGCTTTTTAGTGTCAAATGTAGTAATTAAAATTTTACCTCCTTTATGTTGACTGATTAGAATTTGGTAAACACCTTTAGTTTTGGTGACTGATCAATGCCTTAGCTTGATGAGGATGGTGGTGTGATGACAGGTACCTGGTGCCTACCTATTATATTTAGCTTTAAGTATATTATCTGCATCATTATAATATTTTTTTACAATATAATCGTTAAAATAAGTTTTTTTTTTGTAATGCTCTTTTTTGTATGTTATTTGTTTAAAACCATTCTTAAAAATAATATACGGAACTTCTTTGTGCTATTCTACTTTTGTGTTTTTCCTACTATTTGAAATCTAAGTTTTCTTTTTATATGATTTCTTGTTCTTGTACGATTGATTCAGATCCGCCCTTTGTGCAGATGTTAGCAACGCACGATTGGTTTCACGCACGGTTTTAAAACAGTGATAATTTATTATTTTAGGTTGAAAAAGTCTTTTAAAGCCTTAGCAACTCCTACGTAACCTTTAAAGGTTTTTTACCTCTAAAAAGTTTTTCATTAGACTTAGATATATTTAATTGCATATATGTATGCAATTAAATATATCTAAGTGCTACTTTTAATAATTTATTAATACGTAATGTTCACTTGACGAAAAGAAAAATTATGCGTTCAAAGAAATTGTGCAGAACTTTCTTACTAGTCCAGCATAACCTTTGCTAACTCGTGTGGAATGTCTACTGGCAGTAATAAGCGTGGGAGACCAGCCTCAATTCTTTTTAGTCTGTTAGGAGATCCAACAATGGTAAGACAAAAAGGTTTATGATGATAATACTGAAGGTCGTACTTACCGGTTATTGGAAAAAAGTAAAAGATAAGAACGAACGTCGTACTTACCAAACATTGGAAAAGCCAAAGACGTAATAGGTACTAGGTACGAGTAGGTAATCCCGCTGTTTCATTTCTCAAAATTATTCGTATAACGAATGGTTTTAAAATTACATAATCGCGGTGATTACTACATTCTGATTTTAACGGGTACTAGGGGCAAGGTTAGACATTTAAGCAATTTTTTAAGGTATACTTCTTTTGGCGCGTTAGGGCAAAAGAATGAGAGTAAATTTTAACGCTGCGTGCGCACACCATCACGAAAAACCGACACCATGAAATTAGCTAGTGAAAATTTTAGTTTTTTTATGATATTTAAATAAAATTTATTTAACCAGATAATGCGTTATAATAAAACTTGTTTTCAATGTGTTAAATACCTTTTTTTCTATTATAAGTGTCGTTTTCTCGATAAAATTTTTAGAAAGATTTTTATCTTGTAAGTGCATAGTAAGTACACACACTTTTTTTAATTAATTAGATTTTGAACAAACCCAGACTTATTG